>PVKS010035575.1:0-19980 GCA_004027875.1 Aplodontia rufa | reverse complement strand
GGTGGGGTTAGGGTAGGATGTGGTTGGGTTAGGATGGGGTGGGACAGGATGGGATGGAGTGGGATGAGGTGGGGTAGGGTAGGATGGGGTGGGGTAGGATGGGGTGGGATGAGGTAGCCTAGGATGGGGCACAACAGGATGGGGTGGGGTGGGGTGGGATTTTCTCACAGGTTGACTTCTACATCTCATTTACGTGTCAACTCAAATGCCAAATCCTTAAAGAAACTTTCCCCAAACTGCTCAGTCTGAAATATCCCACACTGTCCCCCAGTCACTCTTGTCGTCCTACAGTTGATCATGTACCTTGCTATTTCTTATTCAATGTCTCCATCTATGTCATAAAGCAAGCTCTGTCTTCTTCGCTCCTGGGAGGGATTGGATGAGTTGACACATGGATTGAAAGCAAAGCATCCATTCTGTAGGAAAACAGAACTGGGCTCAAAGCTGGCCAACCAGGTGACCTTGCAAGTTCCTGCATTTCTCTTAGCCTCAATTTCCTTTTTGGTGAAATGCAAATAATAATTTCTGCCTCCAGCCTATAGAATAGATAAAATATGTGCATTCAGAGCATGTAAAGTCCTGATGCTCTTGACAGATAACAGCTCTCGCTGATTCCGAGGAGGCCTGCAGCTGCCTTGGGAGTGGGTGTCCATAAGGGCTCCACTGGGCCCTTCCCTCTGAAGGCAGCTCCTCAGTGGCTCTCGAGGAGCACAGTGAGTGGGATCTGTGTGGCAGTGCTGATGCCACCCAGCTGTGGCTGTTGAGGAGCACAGTGAGTGGGTTCTTTATGGCAGTTCTGATGTCGCCCAGCTGTCTCTGCAGCTCCCTGCCCTTTCTCTTCTCTCAATGACTGGGACTCCATCTGCAGTCTCTCCAGCACCATGCCACATCGTGCGGGTGGTGCAATAAGGGACTTGCCGTTTTGGGACATCTGCTGAGAGCTTCTTGGCCAAGCTTCACCCACCCCTGGGAATCAGCTCCCCTAGATGGTTTGACCATCCTCCTCCTTCTCCTTCCCCTTCCCTCATCTGCTTCCATCTGCTGCCGGCTGTCCCTCCTGCCCTGCAAAATGGCATTGCAGGGAGCTAAGATGACACCACCTACCTTGCTCAGTCTTTCAAGAAAGGGATCAGGGCAGTGAGGGAAGGGTCCTGCTCCCTGCCTTTCTTGATGCTCAATAACTTGCCCAGGGTAAATGAAGGAGCCAGAATTCAATGCAGGTGGCAGCCACATGGTGCTGTCCCATCACAATGGGCAAACACAAACTCCTGGCGCTCAGTGTGGGTGCTGTGAAAGGGAGAGAAACAACAGAAGAGGAAGGCTGGTGGGAAGTGTTTGAAATCTTAGCCCAAGAGCGTGGAGACATTCCAACAGAATGAGATGTTGGATGTCCACAGAGGTTATTATGGGACATCAGTGGACAGAAGGGCGTGAGGGCGTGGTGCGTAACCGGTGAGCTGTGTTCTCAGAGCCTCCTTCCCTTCCCCGTCCTCCACCTGCTGACTCCCCTGCACAACAACTCTTTGCCTTGTCCTCCTCCATCTCCTTGGATTCCAAGAACACCCCAAGTCCCCACAGACAGCGGGCATTCACTAACTATGTGGTTCATCCCACAGGTTTTCAGAGGTCCTTTAGCTCAAAGAAAGGCATGAGGGAGATACTTTACCAGTGTGCTCTTTAAACAATGTCCTCGTTTTCCTTTCTTTTCTTTTTCTTATTTTTTTAACTTAAGGAAGAATTTTTAAGAGCATTCTGTCACTGAACTGGCTCGAATTGGCTTGTTGACGAGAACACATAGGAAGTAGAGTTACAGCCTCCCCTGTGTGCCCTGTGCCCTTAGCCATGCAGCCAGCTGGAAACAGGGTGAGACTGTGAAGTCCCTAGAGCCCCACCTCCCTGATCAGGCTGCAGTGACAGACAGCAAAGGAGCAGCTCATCCCGCACTCGGTCTGGGGACACACAGCTGTGCTTGGTCCTGCTCTTCAGAACCACAAGAGCATCCAGCGAGAGAGCCTCAGTGAGTTCAGAGACGGAGAGAGTGAGGCAGAAGGACCCTGGGCTGTGAATGGGGAGACTGGGTGCCCAGGGCTACACAGCCTTGGGGAAGTCACTTCTTGTTCTAAGGCTCTGTTTCCACTTAGCAACTGGGTACTCCTGACGTTTCCCCAGATTTGCAATCCTGTTAGGCACTGACGTGTCCTTGAGCCTTCCTGGATGAGCAAGAGTGGCAGGGACACTGAGTCTGGCACCTTTGGTCTGGAGTTGCTGTGCCCCAGAGGAAAGGCCGGCAGATTCCAAGGTGGTCACCTTGGCACAAGGCACATCATTCCCAGGGTGTGTGGCTACGTAGGCAGGTGGCTCAGACAGACAGTGAAGGGCATGGCCTGGGAGCGAGCTGGTGAGCACAGTTGAGTGGTGGCTTTCTCAGGGCAAATGGGCCACTGTACAGTGTCTAAGACAAGGCCCAGCCTGTGAGAGGCTGCTGTGGGCAGCATCCCTGGCCTGGAGGTGCCCAGAATCAGGAGCAAGGAGTGACACTCTCAGTGACCTGTGCTGAAGGGAGGTGGGTGAGAGGAACCAGCCACTCCTCCTGGCTTTCCAGTTTGGCCCCAAGACAGGCTTGGAAATCATCACTGACGTCCCCAGGGGCATTGGGGCATTCCCTGTGCTTGACATGTTGGGAAAATAATCAAGAAGAAGAGGGTCCCCTACCACCACACTGCCAATAGCACAGGGAGCATCTGCCTTCCAGGAAATCCTGCCTTGGACCCAGGCCCTCTAGGCCTCAGACAAATGTGAGATGATGCTGATGTGTCCAGAAACTTAGCGAAGAAATGAAGTTTATATTTAAACAAAGTACTATTCTGAAGATTTCTTCCCACCTGGCTCCCAGAGTATTTAAATCTAAGAAATAGAAACAAAGATGCAAGGAAAAATCTAATCAAGGAAACACCTGCTCCTGTCCAGTTGGCTCCAGGAAATGCAGGAGAAGGGAATCCCCAGCCTCCTGAGGAAGTCCACACTATTTCTGGTCAGCCCTTGTCCTGAGAAAGGACACTTTGAAATGCCAAGTGCAAGCCCTGTGACAATAAAGTCCTTTCCTATCCAACATGATATTCCCGGAACCTGCTCAGCAATTACTTATTGAGTTAATAAATGAATGAATGAATGGAAACTGCATTCCTATCTGTGTCATTCATTTGTCCTTCAGACCACACTAAAGCAAATATAATCTGCACTCCATGTCCCCTTTGAGAACAGCCAGGTGTGTCCCAGCCTAGATGTTATGTCCTGGCCTTCCCCACAACCATAGCCAAAGAAAGGTTCATGTGCATGTGGCTATGGGGGTGCCAACTGGAGCAGAAGGGATGAGGGTAGCAGACTGAACTGTATCCTTCTAAAAGGATACAGTGTCCCAGGCCCCAGGATCCATAAACGTGGCCTTATTTACAAATATGGTCTTTGCTGATGTAGTTAGTTAAGGACCTTGTGGTGAGACCATATGGTGCTTAGGGTGGCCTATGTCCAATGGCTGCCTTCCATGGAGGAGAAAGGAGACTGTGGTGCCCAGACAGACAGACATGCACAGACCCAGGAGGACAAAGCAGGAACTGTGGTGGTGCTGCCTCAAGTCAGGGAACACAGGACCACAGGTTGGAAGAAGCAGGAACGCTCTCCAGGAGCCATTTCTGGGAGCAGTCTGAGCACACGGATTCGAGACTTCCGGCCTCCAGTGCTGAGGCAGAACCCACAGCCATGGGGTCTGTGAGACTCCTGCAAGACTACTGGAAACAGAGGCCCTAGGAAACTGGGGCAGAGGAAGAAGCTCATTTGGAAGAAAAGCTGGTGGAAGTCACATTATCAAACCGGCCACAAGTGAGGGCCCTTGATATTCATCAGCCTCCACCCACTTCATCACAGACAGCCATGAGCTGTCACCTCCCTTGCAGGAGTGAGCCTGAGCAGGACACTGCAGGGATCCCAGAGAGGTCCAGGAGAGGAAGCAAGAGGCAGAAGTCTAAGCCCAAGGCCAGATGCTGTCTGAATGCAGCTCTTGCACCAAAGCTGGAGCTGGGGAAAGAGGAGAGGTTGGATGCTCGAAAGGAGCTCCAGGCTGCGTCCAGGACACCAGGGCTCCAGGCCATTTATTTAGTTTCCATGAGAGCGTCCATCACATTCATCTTATAAAATGAGCACCTGTCCCTTTCTACAAAGAAACTGAACCTCAGCAAGGCTAAGTAACTTACCCCTGGAAGCACAGCTTGTACATGGCAGAGCTGGGATTTAATCCCAGGTGCTGGGACTGCAACTTCCCCCTACACTGCCCTGCCCCACAGCCTCCAGGGCAGAAGCAGGTCCGTTCCCTAGTGGAATGCTTGACATTGCCCTTGCCGATCTCTGTACTTGAGATAGATCCAGCCCTTCCGTCCCTGCTAAGGTTCTGCATCCAGCGCAGCAGCTGTCTGCCCCAGGGACCTCACTCACAGCCACGGGCCTCTGTAGACCTGGGCCAGCCACAGCTCCTTACACCCGGAGAGTGTTTCATAGTTTAAAAGCACAGCTGCTGCGTAGTGAGGGTGCTTGCACCCAGCCCTGAGCCAGGGCATGTGCAGCCCTCCCCATGCAGTTCACAGACTAGCAGGGACAATAACCAAGTCTACTCTGCTCAGAACCCTCCGGTGGCTCCCACCACATCCTCTCCACAGCACCTGTCAAACCAGGGCACCACCCAGCTCCAAGCCTTGCCCTGGAAGAGGTTCTCAAGAGCAGGTGTCCAAATCAGCTGGGAGCTCCATAAGCTACAAAATGCTTCTCCACCCCTGTGGACCACAGAGGGACCAGCAAACAGCTTCAGATGGCCACAGAGGATGTAAGGAGCTGATCCAGCTTCATAGACCAAGAGACATTGCCAGGCCTGTGAAGGATCCTCAGTGGACACGACACAGGTATCACCCTGAACTCAAGCTCCTCCCCTCTGCCTGAGCACCTGCTCTGCTATCTTCACGCCAACTTCCCGGCGCCGCCCCACCACAGCTCTCCATTCTCTGCTTGGCAAACTCCTGGCAATCACTCGAGACCCAGCTCAATGCCACCTCCTTGGAGGTGCCCCTCCTCCTCCCGAGGTGGATGTCCCTCCTCTCATGTCCCTCCTCTGCATGTCCCTGGCACCGCACACTTGACTGCGGCTCACATCACACATCATATATTAGAACCGTGTTTGCAAACATCTTCCATCCTTAGCATAGTAATTAGAGCTAACAGTTTTTCAGTGCTTGCTACATGCCAAACACTGTTACATTGTGAATGTATTTAAGCCCATCTTTTACAGATGCTACAACCAATATACAGAGAGGTTAAGATTCTTGCCTGAGGCTATCCAGTCATTGAGTGGCACATAGGAGGTCTACCCAGACAAGTGGGTCACCCCTGGACTATTAGCACTGGGGTCTCATTGTGCAACCTAGTAACCACTGGTCAAAGGTAGCCACTGTGCCCTTAAAACGTGATGGTGGAGCTGATTAGCTACATTTTACATCTTAATTGTTTTAAATATAAATTTTAATACCAATACTCAACTCAGTGATTGGAAATTTTTAAGTAACATTTGAAGCAACCTGGGTGGTTGTGATTTTTTTTTCCACCATCAATTTTATGACATTTAAATACAAAACTCAAGTAATTCCAATGAAAATTGGAATTTCAAATTTAGAATCTAAATAGAGGTGCAAAACACATAAAAGAGATACCAGATTTCAAAGATGTAGCATAAAAAAGAGATGTAAAATTTATCACATGTTTATATTTACTACCTGTTGAAGTAGTAATATTTTGTGTATAGTGGGTTAATAACATACATGATTATAATTTATTTTGCCTGCTTCATTTCATCTTGTTAATATAGCTACCAGAAAATTTTAAATTACACCCTTGATTGGCACAGTGCTGCTGTCCACTGTGGGACCTCAATACCCCTGTTCCTCTGATGGAAATGTGCTTCCCCAGTGCTCAGCCGGGGAGGCTCAGAGTGACTTCTCCAAACCCTGGAGCCCCAGTCAGCCTTCTGAGTCATGAGTCCTCAGCAGCTGGAATCTCTTCTGGAACAATGCCTGCGAAAGCTGTGCCAACCAGCCACTCCCTACCTGGGAGGTGTTGCTAAATATAGATGATGCCATCAGCCAGAAAAAGAGTCCCTCCAAATTCTCAGAAGAAATTGTCTTTCTCTGGGGGCGCACACCGGTCAGGAAAGTGAAGACTAAATGGGGAGTACTTCCAGGACACTGATGTACAGTCAGGAATGCGGAAACTCAGGTCTGTTTTCACCCAGGAGACTGGGCACAGCTGCAAAGCCACACACCGGGCTTCTGCCTGAGAAACAGTGCTTCGATTCCCTGAAAGCAGTTCCATGAGGAGGCCAGGCAGCAGGGGGCTGGCTGCTAGCAAGGGAGAGTCCCAGGGGGGTTGATTTCAGCAGCAGCTTAGGGTAGGAGCTGTGTGGAGGGATGAGACTGGGTTTCCAGCTCATTCTCTTAAATTTTCTCTGGTCATTTCTAAACACTGCTAAGTTTGGATTGAGAAAAAATCATAAAACTAAAACTCAGCTTTGAGAGCTCCTCCCCAAACCAGAATCTTCTTGGTTCAGAGGCATGGATGGGTAATTCTGGGTCTCAGTGCAAAGATTCAAAAAGGCAGGTGGTCTGCCTTTTCCTCCTCACCAAAGTTGCATTCAGAGTGCTTCAGTGAAGGCAGCAGCTAGGTGGGAAGTGACAGCTCCTTCTGTGAGCGTGATGGGAACACTAGTGGCACCAACAGCACTTCCTGTCCCTCCTGTCCTCTGGCCACCTACAGCACTTCCTGCCCCACCTCTCCAATCCCCTGGCCACCTATAGCACTTCCTGCCCTGCCCCTCCAATCTCCTGGCCACCTATAGCACTTCCTGCCCCACTCCTCCAGTCCGCTGGCCACCTACAGGACTTCCTGCCCTGCCCCTCCAGTGTCCTGCAGACTGGACTCTCTAAGGGCCACAGGCCACACCAAGGTACCAACAGCCAGTCTGAAGACCCTGGCACCAGTGAGCTGCTCTTGGGTGTGAGGGTCTGGATGACCACAGCTGGAACATGACACCTGTTTCATAATAGGTAGAATTTCCTGGTAGCTCTGAGCAACGTAAGGGGAGCATCCCTGTCTGCTTGGTCATTTGGACTACCTACCTAACAGGCTGTGAGCAGGCATGCACACCCACACAGAACTGTTCTGTATGAAGCACTCCACAGTTTGCATAATGCTCGTCACAGGGAACAACACCATACCACTCAATCCACCATTATTGTCCCCGTTCCCAGATTAAAAAAAAAAAAAAAAAACTGAGGCAGAGAGGCTCCTTGACTTGTCTGAGTCACACAGCGAGAGAGGAAATCAGAATCAGATGCAGCCTTCTAACCTCCGGTCTTGGGATTCGTTTTGTGCATAAGAGTTTTCCTTGATACTCATTCAACAGCCACCTATTCAATGTCCACCACTAAGGACCCTGGGCCTGCCATGGGCATCGCATTATCCAGGCGTTAGCTCGTAGACTCTTCAAGCCAACTGCACGAAACATGTAAATCCCAGGAAAGACACGCAAAGAGAAGAAACTAGCCTGTACCTTCTCTCCACCCGAATCCTCCACCACAATAACGGTGAATGATGTCTTTGAAAGGTCACCATGAGTCCACCTACTACTTGTCCTGTTTTAATTTGTTTGCCCAGATGATCTCATCTGGCTTGATGCATGTAAGAACAGTACTACAAGGGAAGTCTTGCTCCTGTTGCTATTTTACAGCTGAAAAGTGGAGGTAAAGAGGTGATAAGCAGCTTGCCAGATCCACTGCCAGACCAAATGGCACCTGCCAGGACTGCGTCTTCAGACCCTGCGCTCTTCACCCCTGTGAAGGAGTAAAAAGTGTTTAGGTTCCTACAGAAAATCCACAGACTTTTTGAAGGTCTAGAGAACAGTGCAGAGAAGAGCCATGAATGGCACCTGGCACGGGAAACGCAGCTCTGACAAGAGTGGGCTGCTTCATCTTCCCCAGAAAGCTCCAGAGAAGTCCAGGATCTGGAATCGCTGCAGGAGGCCAAGAGCAACACGGATACAGCGGTCTGGACCAGGACCATGGTCTGAAAACTAGGCCTAGTTCCTCCCTGTCTGCACCCGCAGCAAGCACAGCGGCCAGGCTGTGAGACCTGCCTTCTCCTCGCCACGCCTCCATGCGCGCACAGCAGCTGGAGTGGGCTTCTGGGCTGGAGGTACCGAGGTAATTTCCAGGGGATCCTGACCAAGAAATCTGGTATTCCTCAAGCACAATAGCTGGAAACATAAAGAGCTTGAAATAAAGGGAAGGGAGGGGAGGGGAGAGGAGAGAAGAGGAAGGAAGGGAAGTGGAAGGAATGAGAGGGAACGGGAGGGAAGGATCATGGAGACTTTGTCCAATATCTTACTAACAGGTCTTCACATTTTGAAACACCATAATAAGGAAAAAGTTTCTAAGAGAAAATTTCCTAAAAGCTTCAAAGAAGACTTTTCTTCTTAAGATTCCAGAGTAAATACATTTCTGCCAACTTCCTCTTCCAAAAACATCCTCCAGTGGCAAGAAGAAGTAGAAAAAAAGGCGGAGCATTTCATCTTCAGTAAAACCAAGAGACATCTTAGCACACTCCACAGGAAGAAGGAAGACAGAAGGAGGAACGCAAATCCTTAGCAGATGAATTGCTCCAACCCTGAATGCCTGTGAGGAGAGGAATCAGCCCAATCCACCCTTCAGGAGTGCAGCATGGTCTAGAAATTGAGAGTGCCGGGTTCCACACAGGGCTCGGTAGCAAGGGGGGAAACTGAGCCCAGAAGAGCAGATAAACAGTAAGACTAACAGCAGCTGAGATGTTCAGGTCCCCATCTTGACCCAGAGCAACACAGGTTACCCTGCTCAGTTTGGGGTAGGGTTAGGGTTACCCTGTCTGTGTGTGAGGAGAGGTCCACAGCCCCGTGATTGGAAGGCCTTTCTAGGGAGCACTAAACTTGCACCAGGAAAAGACTGACAAGTACCCAATTAAAATGTCCCTGTCCCTCCATGGCCGAGAGCAGGGCTCCCCCTCCCAATGCACTCAAGCACTTACATCTGGATTGGTGCATCGTACTCGTTAGTATGAAGAGACCATGGGGAATTACTGAAATTGGGGAAGTTGTTCTACCTGTTAAAAAAAGACCTGAACAAAGAGCAAAGAATACAGAGGCACAGAACTAATGCAGAAGGCACGAAAAACTTCAAAGAAAATGTAATTAATATCCTCAGAGAAATAAAAAGAGGTGTTATAACCCATAAAATAAGAAAAATGCATTTGTGAGAGGTGCATGCGGAGAACAGAGAAGGTTCTTGGAAATTAAAAAATATGATGACTCAAACTTTAAAGAAATTCAAAGTGAGTGCTTAACTATTAAGTCAGGAAAATTTCCCTGAAAGCAGAATAAAAAGATAAGCAACGAACAATGGAACAGGAAAGACAAGAAAATTAGAAGATCAATCCAAGAGGCCAAACAGCCTCCTAATCAGAGATTCCTGAGAAAACCAGGGAAGTAAAGGGGAGGATATTATTACAGGGGAAAAAATGCAAGCACATTTCTCAGAATAGAGGTGCACAGGTCTCCTCCAAGTAATAAGGGGAAAAGAATTACAAGCATTCAGAGCCCCAGACCAAAGCAACTACAGGGAAATTCCAGAACAAAAGAAAGTGCTGAGAACTTCTGTCAGGGAAAGCCCTATGAAAAGGCTCGGGACTGTGAACGGTGCCCAGTGCCTCAACAGGAACATAGGGAGCTAGGGAAATGGGACATTACTTCAACACATGATGGGAAATCGATGTACACCTTCGGTATCTACACCACTCAGATTGAAAGTCAAATGCGAACATCAGGTGAGCATTGAACACACCAAGGTTCACAAACACAGTTTCCTCTCACTTTACCCTTCCTCAGGAAGCTACTAGAGGGAGACACCCACAAAACAGGGAGGTAACCGAAGAGACAGAGAACCTACCGCAAAGGCATGTTAAGAGAGTCCAAGGATGCGGGTGGTGCGTGGCTGGTCCCACGGTGGAGAAGCACATTCAGAGGGCGGTGAGTCCCAGGGCAGAGCCTCTAGGAGGCTTCAGAGGGAAATTGGAATTGGTTGAGTATTTGACTGTGTTGAGCCATGCAGAGCTTTGACCATGTGGGATTGCCTCTCCTCCACTGGGGTCTCAGATCCTGTACCTGGGCCTTTGCGTACCACCGCTTCTGACCAAGGAGCACACCATATAGTGAGGAAGGAGGCACATCCATGACACAGAACCCACAGGACATACACGATACTGTGCACCACACAGCCAGGAACTGGTGGAATGGCCTCCTGCAGGAGCAAGCTAAGGAGCCCAGGTGGAAAGGATGCCTGAGAAGGAAGAGGTGATGCATTTAAATGCACGGCCGCCAGATGGGCATGCGTTCAGCAGCGGTTAAAATACATGGGTCTGGAAACCAAAGAATGGCCTCAGCCAGCACCACTCTCAATGACCCACTGGGGGAATGTGCATTTCCCATCCCTGCTACCCTGGGCTCTGTGGGACTCTAGAGGCCACTTCTTAAGTGAAGGAGGGGGAGTCTAGCTGAGGGGAGACTGACACCTTCGGAAGTTATACCACTGCCGGGTCAGTTTGGACACCATGTCCTAGGCAATTACAGAACCCCAGCCCTGCCATGGAGAGAAGATAGTCCAGCTGCTGAAGGACAGGGCAGCAAGGAATATGAGGGCACCCAGATGATTCATGCACTGCCCCATGTCCAGGTGAAACTGTAATGGGCAAAGTCAAGATCATGGTCTGATAAGTTCTGCTAAGCAGGGGTTCAGGCCCTCAAGAACGAGTGTCTGGGTCACCACCCCAGTGAAGCCCCTCAGCCCAGCAGAAGGCCATCTGAAAGACATTCTAGAGTGCGGACAGGAAATGGTAGTAAACAAGAGAGATGGTCCAATTGCTGCTGGAAGACAGTTGCTTATCCCACGGTTCCTCCTCATCAAAATTTCTCCAAATGGCCTGAGCACCATCTAGAAAACACGTGTGAGGATGAAGAGAAGTCCCTGTGCAAAGCAGAGGAAATTCCAGCTGGAGGAACGGTAGGCTACCTAGAGGCTGCAGGGCTCCGCCCAGACCCCTCATACTGACCAGCACACCCAGCCCCAGCTGCTTCCTGCTATAGAGAATGCCTGTGGTCAGCCAGCGCAGCCTTACCTGGAAACACACCTGGGAGATTGGCCCATCCCCCATACTGAAGAAGTACAGGTACAAAGATGCTTGCCTCCCAGGACAGCCCACTGGGCATCCACGTTCTGCTGCTGTCCACAGCTCAGACCACAGCAGAACCACCTGCTTGGCTCCTCCACTGCCCCCTGCCACCCTCTCTTCCTGGACAGTTGCTTTTGAGGTCATTTTCTCAGTAGAACATCAGCATGAGAATCCTTTCCTGGGCTCTGCTTTACAAAGTTCTGGGAAACAACTTCAATCAAGGAATGTTTCACTTGTAAAACTGCCTATGTGTGACCCTTCATCTACAGCAGTACATTTTTAAGATAATAAAAGCTTCCAGAAGACTAAAACAAAAAGCAAATAAAAAAGTTTCTGCCTTAGTTCAGTTGCCTAGTGACTTAAAACAGCAGAAGTTAATTCTCTCAGAGTTCAGAAGACTGTAAGTCCAAAATCTCCATGCTGACAAGGCCATACTCTCTCACAATTGGGGGTTTCTTGTTTTTTATGTTTTTAATGGGGTTTTGATGGCTGGTTATGTTTGTTTGTTTGTTTGGTTTGCCTCTTCTGGATTCTGGTGACTCCAGGGACGGCAGGACCCAGTGGTGGAAAAAACTGTCCCTGGCCTAAAGGAACTCCCATTTGTGTAGCAAGAGGGGGATAAGATGCTCACACATTCCACTGAAATAAAATGCAAGGAAGGCAAAAATGAAGGTATGTACGGAGCATTAAGATTTTAGAAATAGCCTTGCATAGATCTTCGAGACTTTCGTGACTTTCCAAAAGGACGGATAGCCTGGAGCAGTTGGGCCATTCTGCAGGAACAGGCAAATAAATTCCTGTCTCCTAAAATCGTTTACCCACAAGGGGTTCTTTGGACCTTGGGTCATGTAATTCTGCAGCTTCAGTTTTCTCAGTAAATGGAAAGACCGAAGGTCCACAGCCTTCAGCACAGTGGAATCCCAGGTGTGGGCTGTGGCCACAGAAGTGCATGGCGGTGTCCCCAGGCTCACGTGTTTGGTGTTGCTGATGATGCGGGCTTTTTGAGATGAAGCCGGATTCTCTGCTCCTGCTGGCAAATGGATTCTGGGCCGCTACAGATTTCAAAAGCCAAAATAGCCCGCTTCTAGTGTTTGCAGTGATTCCCAGTTAAAACTGGGAATTTGGGCTGGCTGCAGGTGTCTGCAGCTGAAATAGGTGTTAGCAGCTCTCCAGCTAAAAGCTGGGTGTTGCAGGTCTTGGTGTGGTGGAAATTCACCCTGGGAATTCAGTGCTAATCTTCTGGGTTCTTGTCTCATGAATTTGAAGAATAAAATCCATGGACAACCACGGAAGGAGTAGTAAAATGAGTAGGATTTATTTAAGAAGACGAACAGAGACTCCACAAGGTGGAGGGGCACCTGGAAGCAGGACATCCTCTAATGGAGGTCAGGCCAGGGGTTACATTGATTTGAGGTATGAGCATAATTAACAGTCATGCAAATCAGGCATTGAGAAACGCATCTACATCATTGGTTGAAACCTATGCAGGCATTGAAACTTAGTACCAAAGTCTTTGGTTAAAATCTGTGCAAAACAGATAGCAATTCTTTCCAAGTTCCCATTTGTGTCCACCTCCTTTTCTTAGTTTTCCTGTCTCAGGGACAAAGGAGTTGCTCCCATAGGTGAGCCTCATGGTCATTTGCATATGAAGGCCCTGAGTATGCCCTGTCAATCACTCTCTTCCAGCTAGCTCTTAGACAGGGCCCTTTGTCCTGACTACCTAAACATTTTACTATCTCTCCTAAAACTCTCCCTGAGACACAGGGGTAATATCATGTACATGTCATAGAACAAATGGAGATGAGCTTTCTGAGGCTGCTTCCACACTGGGCTTTGCTTCTTCAGGAGCAAGTGAGGAAGAGGGGAAATGGAACTGCCAGGCTGTGGGTGTATGTTTAGAAAGATGAACAAAGATTGGCAAAACGATGGATCATTCTTTGCTCTGGGTGTACATATTCTCATGCAAGAATGCACCCATTGGAGCAGAAAGGAAAATGAGGTGTGGAAGAGAAGAAGCCAAAACATAGAACCAGCTGGTGAAAGGTATATGCCAGCAGAGCCCAGGCTAAGACTGCAGGTAGATTCCAGCCCACCCCAGAGTTCACCTTTTGGTCTTTACTGTCTGGAACATAGTCTTGAGCGAGATTTCAAAGGTGACCTGGGTCTAGCAGGGAAGAATACTGTGGCTGGTTAACAATGCCTGCTGTGGGCCACAGCGGAGGAGGTGTTGCACGTTTGCCTTCCTCAGGAAGATGGGCCCCTGCTGCCCAGGGATCAGCAACCTAAAGTGCTGGGGAGTGCACTGAGTTACAACACAGAAAACAAACCATCTGATTTGATTGTGGTCTTTTCTCGGTACACACATATGTGTTTTCTTTTCTTCTTCTTTTTTTTTTTTCCACAAAATGAATGGACCTAACCAATTCTCATTAAAATAAAGCAAAAAAAAAAAAAAAAACCTGACATTTGGGTCAGCCAGTGGCCACCCAGATTTAGGTATATGAATAATTCTCAAATACCAGATCCTGCTTGGATGAGATAAACAGGTTCACATGGTCATTCCAGTATGGATTAGTGAATCTCAATCTAGTTCAGGAGTCCCTTTTATTTACACCCTATCAAGTTGTTAAAGATTTATTTAGACACTAAAACTGGATGTTGAAAGAGCATGCATATTAAATGGCAGAAGAAGCAGGAACAGATCAGAAGAGGACTGAATTATGCTCTGACTGAGCTCAGGACTAATGACACATTGCTTAGAACACAGACCTGAGAAAAAGTGGAAACCAAACGATTAAGTCTCCCAAGAAACAAGGTACTGAAGTGCCCCACACCCCTAACTGCTATGAACTGACTAATCACTAAAATCAGTGCTTGGCTAATCAGGAGATGGGATCACTTAAGAAATGGTCTTTTGGCAAGCTGCTGGGACTACAGGTGTACACCACCACACCTGCTCGGCAATTCCAAATATTTCAAGGAATCTCCATGTTGCTTTTCAAAGTGATTATATTAATTTCCAGTCCCACCCTTGCCCCCACATCCTCACCAGCAATTATTATTTGTACTCTTGATGACTGTCCTTCTAACTAGAATGAGATGGAATCTCCTGTAGTTTTGGTTTGCATCTCCCTGAAAGCTAAGGTTGTTGAACTTTCTTCATATATTTATTGGCCATTTTGTCTATTCTTTTGAGAAATTTCCCTGAAAAATCTTTCATCCATATATTGAGTGGGTTATTAGGGTTTGGGTGTGAAGTATTTTTTTAGCTCTTTATATATTCTGGCCATAGATTCCCTGTTGGAAGAGCAATTGGCAAAAGTTTTCTCCCATTCTGTAGGCCCTCTCTTCATGCTCTTGTTTCTCTTGTTATGCAAAAGTTTTTAATTTGATGCTGTACCACTCATTGATTATTGGTTTTATTTCTTGCACATTCGGGAAACGGGTTCCCATGCCAATGTTTCGGAATGTTGACCTTTTGCTTTCTTCTGTCTGGCAGTTTCACTGTTTCTGGTCTAATTTCAAAGTCTTTGATTCACTTTGAGTTGATTTTTGTGCAAAGTGAGAGAAAGATATCTAGTTTCCTTCTTCTGCATATGGATAACCAGTTTTCCCAGAACCTTTTGTTAATAGGGTATCCTTTCTTCATCTTATTTTTGACACGTTTTCAAGGATCATTTGACTGTATTATGTGGATATGTCTCTGTGTCTTCCAGTTATTCCATTGGTCGTCATGTTTGTTTTGATGCCAATACCACACTGTTTTTGTGACTGTAGGTCTGTCATATAGTTTGAGATCAGCTATTATGATGCCTCTAGCTTTGTTCTTGTTGCTCAGGATTGCTTTGGGTATTCTGGGTCTTTTATTCTTTTATATAAATTTTAGGACTCTTGTCCAGTTCTGTGATGGATATCATTGGCATTTGGGGAATTACATTGGATAAATTCAGCAAAGTAACATGATACAAAATCAGCATACAAAAATCAAAGCTTTCCTATACTCCAATAATGACTGCTGAGAAATAAATCTAGGAAACTACACCATTCACAGTAACCAACCCAAAATCTCCTTAGGAATAGAGCTAATTAAGGAAGTGAAAGATCTCTGCAAACAAAATTATAAAACACTAAAGAAAGAATTCAAAGATGATGAAATGTCTACCATGTTCATGGATAAGCAGAATTAAGATAATCAAAATGCCCATATTTCCCTTTTAAACATTTTGAAGTTTGAAGAACTCTGGGGGCCCCGTTTTGTAGAGCCAGAAAGCTCTCTGAAGGAAAATCCCAAAGTCCTGTTGCACTTAGAATGAAAATTTAAAGAAATGCATTGGGTTTAAATGAGAATCCTAGTCAATGTCTCCCAACAGGTAAGAACCCCAAGAATCCCAGAAAATCATGCTTCCATGTTTGGTTTGAGTTACCAGTTAAGGTGTAAATTCATACCCTTATCTTTGCAATAAACTTATCATGATATTATCCAAACTTCTCCAAAAGTCTATAACTCCCTCTGGAGATCCCTAGAGTTAATTCTGGGGTCAGAAGGGCATGTGAGCTCCCAGTGAGAAAGAACTGGAAAGTCAGATGTTCAACAGCTCATTGAATCACTCCCAGACAGAACCACCCAATGGAGATTCTAACCCAGTACGATGATAGTTGCTTGACTGCTGGAAGTTTCCCCGGGAGTAGCTGGTGACTGTGTGGGGCATCATTGACTGAGGCTGTGGAGCCTGATGGCACAGGTTGGGTCAGGAGTGATTTCTATGTTTAGCTCTACTCTGAGCTAAATGCTTCCCATCTTCCCTTCTCTGAGTTCTATCTAAGACACTAGTTGCAACTGTCCTGTGTTAACTGATGAACTATACTGACACATTATAATCTAGAATCCATGGTTTACGTTAGGGTTCATTCTGGGTGTTTTACATTCTACGAGTTTGGACAAACATAACGACATGTGTCCACCACTATAGTATCATACAGAACAGTGTTAATGTCTCCTTAATTTGCCTTTCCCAGAGAATCATACAATTGTAGTAATATAGTATGTAGACTTCTCAGTTCAGCTTCCTTCACTTAGTAATATGCATATCAGATTCCTCCATGCTTTTTCATGGTTTAATAACTAGTTTCTTTTTAGTATGGAGAGATATTTTATTATTTAGATACACTACTTTTTAAAATCTACTACCTAACAAACAACATCTTTTCCCATGGTTTGCAATTATGAATAAAGCTGCTATAAATAGATTTTGTGTGGTCATAAGTTTTAAACTCTTTCTGGGTAAACATCAAGAGCACAATTTATAGATCATATGATGAGTATTTTTAGTTTCGTAGAAAGCTGTCTAACTGTCTTCCAAAGTGGCTGTGCCATTTTGCGTTCCCACCATCAAGGAGATTTCCTGTCGTTCCACGTCCTACCAGCATTTGGTGTTGTCAGTGTACTGGATTACATCCATTCTAATCATGCTGTAATGATATTTGTTTTAATTTCTATTTCCTTGATGGCACATATGTGGATCATTTTTTCATATGTTTATTTGCCATCTTTATGTCTTCATTGGCAAAATGTTCTTTAAGGTATTTGGCCCATTTTTAACCTTGGTTGTTTCTGTTCTCACTGTTGGGTCTTAAGTATTCCTCGTGTATTTGGATAGCAACTCTTTATCTGATGAAGGATTTGTATTAGTTCATCTCCTGTGCAGAGCTTCTCCCAGTCTGTGGCCGGTCTTTTCATTCTCTTGATGCACTTTCACACAGCAGACACATTTAGCTTTTTCAATCTTTTCTTCCATAAATTATATCTTTAGTAGCTAAGGAATTATCATCAAACTCATCTAGAACATATTATCCTATGTTCTCCTTTAGGAATTTCAGTGTTTCATTTTTACATTTAGGTCTGTATTTCATTTTTAGTTCATTTTTATGAAAGTTCTAAGTTATGTGCTGAGATTCATTTTTCTCATGAATCTTTATGCTCCTCCCACACTCTCTGTTAAATGGACTTCCTATTCTCTATTTGTATGCTGTTGCTCCTTTGTCAACCATCTATATTATGGATCTCTGTGGTATTTATTATTCTTCTAATACATTAAATTAAAATATCCATTTTGAGTTTTGTACAGGGTGAGGGATAGGGGTTAAGTTTCATTTTACCACATGTGGATTTCCAGTTTTCCCAATACCATTTGTTAAAGACACTGTCTTTTCTCCAACATATGTTTTTTGGCACCTTTGTCAAGTATGAGGTAACTGTATTTATGTGGATTTGTCTCTGTATATTCTATTCAATTCTATTGGCCTTCAAGTGCTGCTTTTATTACTATAGTTCTTAAGTATAATTTGAAGTCTGGTATTGTGATGCCTTCAGCTTCATTTTTCTTCCTAAAAATTGCTTTGGCTATTCTGGGTCTTCTTTTTTCCAAATGAATTTCATGACTGTTTTTTCTAATTCTCTGAAGAACATCATTGGAATTTTGATGGGTATTGCATTGAATCTGTATAGTGCCTTTGGTAACATGGCCATTTTTATAGTATTAATTTTGCCTATTCAAGCACATGGAAGGCCTTTCCATCTTCCAAGGGCTTCTTCTATTTCTTTCTTTAGTGTTCTATAGTTTTCATTGTAGAGTTTCTTCACATCCTTTGCTAGATTGATTCCCAAGATTTTTTTTAAGCTATTGTGAATGGGGTAGTTTTCCTAATTTCTGTTTCAGCAAGTTTATCATTGGAATATAGGAATGTAATTGACTTGTGAATGTTGATTTTGTGTCCTGCTACTTTGCTGAATTCATTTATGAACACTAGAAGTCTTCTGGTGGAGTCTTTTGGGTCTTCTAAGTACATAATCATGACATTGGTGAACAGATATAATTTGAGCTCTTCTTTTCCTATTCATATCCCTTTAATTTCCTTCTATTACCTAATCGCTCTGCTAGAGTTTCAAAGACTACATTGAATATGAGTGGTAGAAGTGGGCATCATTGTCTTATTCCTGTATTTAAAGGAAATACTTTCAATTTTTCTCCACTCAGAATAATGTTGGCCATTGGTTTATCATACATAGCCTTGACTATGTTGGAATGAGTTCCTTCTATCCCTAGTTTTGATAGTCTTTTAAACATGAATGGGTGTTGAACTTTGTAAAAGGTTTTTTTTTCTGCATCTACTGAGATAATCATGTGATTCTTGTTTTTAAGTTTATTTGTGTGGTTAATTATATTTATTGTATATAATTATATTTATTGTATATTGAACCAACCTTGCATCCCTGGGATGAATCTTCTTGGTCATGATGTACTATGTTTTTAACATGTTTTTATGTGCAGTTTGCCAATATTTTATTAAGAATTTTTGCATCTCTGTTCATCAAGGATATTGGTCTGAAGTTTTCTTTCCTTGATGTGTCTTTGTCAGGTTTTGGTTTCAGAGTGATAGGCTTCATAGAAAGATTTTGGCAGAGTTCTCTCCTTTTCTATTTCATGGAATAATTTGAGAAGGATTTTTATTAGTTCTTCTTTAAAGGTCTGGTAAAACTCAGTGGAGAATCCATCTAGTCCTGGGCTTTTCTTTGTTGGAAGGCGTTTGATGTCTGCTTCAATTTCATTACTAGAAATTGATCTGTTAAATTTTCTATTTCCTTCTGGTTCAATTTGGGTAGACCATATGCCTCTAGGAATTTGTCCATATCTTCAAGGATTTTAGTGGATCAAAGACCTAGGAATTAGGCCAGAAATGCTGCACCTAATAGAATAAAATGTAGGACCAACACTCCAACACATTGCCTCAGGAACTGACTTCCTTAACAAGACCCCCAAAGCACAAGAAGTAAAATTAAAAATCAGTAACTGAGATGGTATCAAATTGAAAACTTTCCTATGGCAATGGAAGCAAGTAAGAGCATGAAGAGAGTATCTACAGAATGGGAAAAATCTTTCCCAACTGCACCTCAGATAGACATTAATATCCAAGATATACGAAGAACTCAAAAGAAACTTAAAAACAAAAGCAAAAGAAAAACCCCAAATAACTCAATCAATGAATGGGTAAAAGAACTGGAATCTTTTCAAAAGAAGAAATATAAATGGTTAACAAATATATGAAAAAAATGTTTTTCAACATCCCTAGCAACCAGAGAAATGCAAATTTAAACTACACTGAGATTTCATCTCACTCTATTGAGAATGACAATTATCAAGAATACAAACAACTCAGATGCCCTCACTGGATGAATGGATCCTAAAGCTCTGGTATACATGTACAATGGAGTTCTACTCAGCTGTTAGAACCAATGATATTGCAACCTTTGAAGGTAAATGGGTGGCAATGGAAGAAATCATACTGAGTGAAGTTAGCCAAACCCAAAGAGTCAAGGGTCAAATGTTTTCCCTCATTTGTGGAGGCTGGAGCTAAACTTAGGCTTGGGTGAAAGGTCATCAAACTCCTGTACAGGACCTACCAAGGTCATAGAAACACAAAATCTAGAGGAACCATAAACATGTAGTGGGGAGAGGGAAGCAGATGGGAAAGGGAGGTAAGGGAGGGATCTAGGGAGATAATCAACAATGTAGCATACTCTTTACCCCCCCCCCAGAAGTCAAATAACATTTAATCATTTAATTCTGGAAAATTCACAAT
>PVKS010035574.1:0-19985 GCA_004027875.1 Aplodontia rufa | reverse complement strand
TCGAGCCCCAGTGGAACCACCTCGTGCTAGTGCACCTTTTGCTTGAGGCAAGAGTTACTTTCCCAGTACACGTTTTTCTGTGGGAAGTTGGAAACGATCGTTCCTGAAGGAGTCTTCGCAGCATTTTCAGACCTTCAGCACCGGCACGGATTCCCTGGAGCCCCGAGACTGGCGCTTCGGAGGCTGCCCCCTTGTGGCAACTCCTGGGAAGTGCAGGTGGCCCTGCCCAGCAGCAGGCACCCGGAGTCTCTGCGCCTGCGTCCTTGCGGAGCCGCCTGCAACCAACCACTGCTGGGCCAATGCTGCTGGGTCCCGGTGTCACCCCTTCGCGCGGCTTCTCGGCTCTGCCCGGCTACCTTAAAAGCCGCGACCCGGGCGCCACTGAGTTGAACTTTTCGAAGTCTGCCTCCGGCTTTGTTGATGAACTCCAAATCCACAGCTGCTGTTATATTACTAAACTTAAAAATACTTCTTGAAAAATCAATGTCATGCCCAAGGAAAAGAATTAAAAATCCCCCGCACGTCCCTTTTCTTGAACTCTTCACCGCTTTTGTGCAGTTTTCTATTAGGTTAATGTTTCATCACTGATTGCTCGGTGTTCTTTGTAGATTTAAATTCAGGACACTTAAAAAGACATAGTTTTGCTTCTGGGGGTTGAAGCCTGGTCCGTGCACGTGCACACTCTGCCACTGAGCTGCACACCCCAGGAGTTTTGCAAATGTGCTCCCAGGCTTGCCATGTGTCTTTCGATTATGGTTTTGATACTCCATGCTATGCAGAAATTGTTTTTTTTTTTTTAATATGGTTTAATCCACATTCTTTTTTGGGGGGAGGGAGAAACTTTTATAATTTCTTGCTTAGAAAATACTTCCTCATTTTGATATTATATTCCAAAGTTTGATATTATATTCCAAAAATTATATTAGACCTTCTCCCAATGATTATATAATTAAATTTTTTCGTAATGTTTAAATCTTTGGTCCATATGAAATTTCTGTAACTGGGTAAGACAGGGAAGATGGGCTTTTTTGAAGGGATTTTCATGAAGAGCTCTGGGGACTGAGGGTTCTGCGTGTAAACCAGTCTGCTTGGTAAAATCACACTAATTCTAGAAATTAATGCCCTTGGAACTTTCCAGAAGCTGTGCTAAAGTAGGTAGGTTTTCTTGCTTGTAGACCCTGAGCTCATCAAACCCTGCCCTGCTTTCCTGTGTTCCCTTCTCACAAAGTGGGTAGTTCACAGGTTCAACCCGGAGAGTCCAGAGCCAAACTGAGGGGCAGTTTCTGGTCATCTTCTCTTGGTTTTGTGTCCTGGGTTCAGTACACAACCAGTCTTTGCGGTCTGACCTGGGACTAGTTGCTTAACTGCTTGGGGCTGGCGTCCTCCTCTGTAAAATGGGGGAAAAGGCCTCAGTTCTTGAGAGGATTTAGTGAATTAGTATATCTATATACTTCAAATACTCTGCACCCAGTAAACACTGAGTAAATGAAGTTTATTCTTGTTTTGACAGGTAAGTCTGGCACAGTTTGAGCAGAACAATATGACTGCCTTAGGGACATTTTTAGCATATCTGATCTTCCTTTGCAAGGCCTCTCTCCTCTCTCTTCACGCATCTGTGTGTGTATCTCTGTGCCCAAATCCCCACCCCCTCTTGTAAGGACATCAATTATACTGGGCCCACCCTAGTGACCACATTTTAACTTACCGAGATAAAGACCTTATCTCTAAATGAGGTCGCATTCTGAGGCACTGTGGGGTTGGGGCTTCAATTTATGATATTTAGGTGCTTCCTCAGTCAGTTTTTTCATTGCTGTGACCAAAAGACTTGATAAACAATTTTAAGGGAGGAAAAGTTTATTTGGGGACTCATGGTTTCAGAGGCCTCAGTCCATAGATGGCGGACTAGGGGATTCAAGGTAAGGCAGAACATCATGGCTGAAGAGTGGGGTGAAGGAAAACGGCTCAGGACCTCACAGCAGGAGGGGGTGGGGGGACACCCCTCACCACAGACAAAGGACGTCTGCAACGACCCACTTTCTCTAGCCACACCCTACCTGTCCACCGTTACCACCAAGCTAATACCTGTCAGGGGTGTAATGTTGTTAAGGTTAACGTTAATGTTAACATGACTAGGTTAAGGCTCTTGCGACACAGTCATCTCACCTAAACTTTCTTGAAGTGTCTCACACATGAGCTTCTGGGGGACACCTAAAATTTAAACCATAACATGTAGACATAGTTCTCAAATTGTCCAAATCTGAATTTGTATTTCTTTTTCTTAAGAGAGATCAGTTTCATTTAGTTTTCATGTGTGCACAGTGATAGGGGATTGAACCTACATCCTTGCACATGCTAGGCAAGCAACATAACCACTGAGCCACCACCCCAACCCTGCATTTCCCTTCTTGGAGGGTTGTATCACCATACATACCACCCTGGCCAGACACCAAGCAGTTCCTCTGATTCCCCCTTCTCTCCCTCTCCTACCATTCAGTCACCAGAGCCCTTAGATTCTGTCATCTGTAACCACTCCTCCACTCCGCTGCCTAGCTGGGTCTCTGTCATTTTTGCACTACCAACAGTGTCCGCATTTCTGGTCTGGCACTATTCCAGTCAATGCTGCACAAAGTGACCAGAGTGACTTCTTTAAAATGTAAATTTCAGGGGCTGGAGCGGTGGCTCAGTGGTTATGGCGCTTGCCTGGCATGTGCAAGTACATAGGTTCAAACAACATACCCAACAATATGTCTGAGTGGCAAAAGCCACATGAAAAACTAAATAAAGTTTATTTTGTCTTTCTCTCACTGTCCCTCTCTTTTTGAAAAAAATAAAATAAAATAAAATGTAAATTTCGCACGTCCTATTTCCCTTTTCCCAAAGCCCTCTAGATGTGGTCTTCCTCTCCAGCCTCTGTCTTGCCACATTTCCTCTCTTCCCTGGCAATGGCTTCAATGTGTCCCTGTGTTGACTTAAGACCCAATGCGATGGTGTTGGGAGGTGGGGCCTAACGGGAGGTGTTTGGGTCTTGAGAGATCCACCCTCATGACTGGATTAATGCTGATTATAAAAGGAGTTGAAGCTGCAAGTTCAATCTCTTGCGGTTTCACCATGTGACACCTTCAGCCTGTTACGATGCAGTAGGAAGGTCTGCACCAGGCGCAACTCCTGGATCTTGGACTTGCCAGCTCCAGGACCAGGAGTCAAACGTGCAGAATAATAAGCATGTGGAGAATATAATAAATTAGTCTGTAGTGTTCTGTTATGGCAGCATAAAGTGGGCTATGACACCTTCTGCCCCAGCCCTCGGATGTTCTTCACCTCCACCTTTTTTTTTTTTTTAAAGAGAGAAGGACAGTGACAGAGAGAATCAATTTTTATTGAGTTTCTCACATGGCCTTCATTGCTCTGACACTTAGCTGTGTACGTGGGTGCAGGGGTTTGAACCCGTGTACTTGTGTATGCCGGGCAAGAACCGTAACTGCCAAGCCACGGCTCCAGCCCCCACCTTCATCTTTAAAGACCAGCTCTTCCCCATTCATGACAGCATGGATTCAGCTTTCTCTGTAATGCATTCTATTCTTTTAGTACCAGAGATTGAGCCCAGGGTTGCTTAACCACTGAGCCACTTCCCCAGCCCTTTTTATACTTTATTTTGAGACAGGTTCTTGCTAAATTGCTTAGGGCCTCGATAAGTTGCTGAGGCTGGCTTTGTTGCCATCCTCCTGCCTCAGCCTCCTGAGTCGCTGGATTACAGGTGTGCATTGCTGACTTCAGCTCCCACATCAATGGAACTGGTCCCTCCTTCCTGCTGGCCCTCATTCAGTTTTGTGGTATCAAGGTCCATGAGCTCTGGACATCTGCTGTTTATTTTTATATCTTTCCCTTCACCACCTCCAGGTATTGTTAAACTTAAAAATATTCTGATGGTAGATAAAATGGTGAGGAAACTTTATTCAGGACTATTGCAATAGATGTCAAGATTATCTAATAGGGGAGGCAGATTTGACTCACCTGCAAATACAGTAAAGACAGCTGGGGATTTATAGCCACAGAGGAGTTGGAAGAGGGTGCTGGTGGATAGAAAATTACTAAGAGGGGAGCTTAAGGGTGAGGGAACTCTTGCTGAGCTGACTTAACTGGATTCTTGCTGCAGCAGGCCAGGATGATCAGATAAACTGAGCTTGCAGACCTCTTGATAAAACTGGGTTCTGAGCAGGCTAATGACAGGGGGCAGTTGAGGTCAGGGCTTAGTGGGGAGGGGGGTTCACAGAAGCTTGATTGAAGTATGCTCCAGGAGACAGGCTTCCTTGGTACCTCCCCAGCCCCCAGTCTATAATATACCGTGATTCATGCATGTGGAATTGAACATATTTCTGAGAAAAAAACTTTTTTTTTTAGTATGAAAACATTCTTTTTTTAAAATTAGAAGTATATAGAGAGACAATTGAGGGGGAAACATTATCAAACCAACAGTAATCAATGTATATATACTTTGTTATCCAGGGGTAATGCCAAAACATGGATGACCACCTTGGGTTTCACCTGTTCCAGTTTCCCCCAGAAGAACTCATGCATTAAATGGGTATCTCGTGGAGGAATGACATAGGCTTCTGGGATGGTTCCCCCATCTTCCCAATCACCAGACTCCTATGAGTTCTTCATACACCCTTCCCCCTCCCCATTCCCCTCCTTATGCCTCCAAGTATCCTAGGGAGCCATCCCCCTATTACTCTGAGAGTCATACAATTTGAAGTATTGTTAGGTTAGCCGTCTAACCTATTCCTTCCCCATATATTCTAGCATCCACAGATGAGAGAAATCATTCGGCCCTTTAGTCTCTGAGATTGGGATACTTCACTTAGCATAATTCTTTCCATCTCTATCCATTTCATAGCAAAAGCCATAATATCTTCTTAAGAAAAAAAACTTTTCTGATGGTGCTATTTTTAAAGTTTTGATCTTCTTGTGAAAGTAAATTTAATTCAAGCTCTTCTGTAACTGAATTTTATCCATCAAAGAAAGAAAAGAGTCTTTTTGGAGATTATCTTTGAAGGCTTTCAAACAGAGCACACACTTTGTGGGGCAATGTCTTATAAGAGATCACTATGAAAACTTTAAAAAGACAAGGTTTTTTGTCACAGAGCGAGAAGTGAAACCTGAAGCTACCAGATATTTCTTCCAGAAGAAGAGAGAAGAGGAAAACCTTTGTGGTCACTGGTTAGACAAAATTTCTTAAATAAGACACAAGTAGTGTGAACCATGAGCTAAAATAATTAATAGATCTGATCCATCAAAATTAAAAACTTATGCTCCTTCAAAGATTTTTTTAAAATTTACCCCTTTATGATAAAGAATGTTTTAAAGGATAAAAAAAAAAAAAGTCAGACGAAGAGATACATAAGGCAAGGTATGGATGGGTCCCCAGTGTAGGGAAGACCCTGTTCAAGGAAAAGAGAAGTCACTAATTGGGAGAAAAAAAAATTCAAAAGGCTTACCTGATAAAAGTTTTGTGTTCAGAACTTATTTAAAATTCATATATATCAATGATAAGAAAAAGGACAAGCTGAAAAATGAGCACAGATCTGAGAACAGATGTTTCACCGAGAGGATACATAGAGATGGCAAATAGAAGCATAAAAGATTCTTAACATTACTAGCTATTAGGAAAATTCACACTAAAATCTCAATAAAATATTACTACAAACCTGTTAGAAAACCTAAAGGACAAAATCAAAATAATCAAATTAGCAATATCCAGCCCTGGCAAGGGTGAGGAACGCTAGAACCCTCCTGCATTGCTTGTGTGGGAACGCAGAATCATTAGTCCTAAGGAGGAGTTTAGAAGTTTCTTTTCTTTCTCTCTTTTGGTGCTGGGGATGGAACCTAGGCGTGCTCTACCACTGAACAATACTCTGAGTCTTTTTTTTTTTTTTAATTTGAGACACGGTTTCACTAAGTTGCCCAGCCTGGTCTCAAACCTGCAATCCTGCCTCAGATTCCTGAGTAGCCGGGATTATAGCTATGCATCACCACTGTGGGCTAGAAGTTTCTTACAAAGTAGGTAGAAGCACTCACCTGGTGATCTGGCAATCCCACTGCTAGGGATTTACTGCAGGGAAATGAAAACACATGATTACACAAAGACCTGTATGTGAATGTTTATAGTGACTCTATTAAAAATCTCCAAAAACTGGAAACAGACTGTATGTTCTTAACTGAACAGAGAAGCAAATGGAAGAGCCACGCAAAAACGAAAAGAGTAAATTTCTGACATGGATTAATTTCAATAGCATTGTTCTAAGTGAACTAAGTCATACACAAAGGGTTATATGCTGTGTGGTTGCAATTCACGTGACATCTGAGAAAGGGAAAACTGTACGGATAGAACACAGATCAAAGATTCCATCTTGAAAGTCCAAGTAGGATTTGACATCATGCCTGCATTGATCCGGGTGCTCCAGATAAATAGAAGAGTAGACTACACCTAGACATACGAAAGGAGGTTTATGATAAGGGATCAGCCTGTGTGGTTATCTTAGTCCATTTGGGCTGCTACAAAAGCAAACAGACAAACAACAACAACAACAACAACAACAACAACAACAATAAAAGCCACTATCAGCTTATAAGCACCAGAAGTTTGCTTTCTACAGTTCAGGTGGTTGGAAAATCCAGAATTTAAGCACTGGCTGTTTCTGTGTCTGCCAAGGGCTTGCTTCCTGTCAGAGATGGCTGTCTCTCCAGGGTGTCCTCACATGGTGGAAGGACCAGAGGAGCTCTCTGGGTTTTATTTGACAAGGGCACCAATCCTTTTCATGAGGACTGCACCCTTATGACCTAGTAGTACTTCCCAAAGGCTCCACTTCAGACACCATCACTCTGGGATTATGTTTCAACCTGTGGAGGACCAGAAACACTCAGTCTGTAGCACTGGTGGTATGGTTCCAGTCCAAATCCCAAAGCCTGGTGTTTTAGCCAGCTTTTTCATTGTTGCAACTAAAAGACCTGGCAAGATTAACTTTAGGGGGATAAGTTTATTTTGATGCTCACAGTTTCAAAGGTCTCAGTCCATAGATGGCCGGCTCCATTTCTTGGGGCTGGAGGGGAGGCTGAACATCACAGAGGAAGAGGCATTGCAGTCAAGAAGCAGAGGGAGACAGAGAGAGAAAGAGAGAGAGAGAGAGAGTTCCATTCATCAGATATAAAATATATACCCTGAAGGCATGCCCCCAATGACCCACCTTCTCCAGCCATGCCCTACCAGCCTACGGCTTTCACCCAGTTAATCCCTATCACTGATTGGGGTACAGCTTGCACAACCCAATCACTTCACCTCTCAGCCTTTTTGCATTGTCTCAGATATTGAGCTTTTGGAGGACACCTTTCATCCAAACCAAAACACCCTGGTAAATGGAGAGCCAGTGGTGTTAGTTCTGCTCTGAGTCTGAAGGCTCAAAACCCAATGGCACTGAAGTCAGAGTGCAGGAGCTGACAGGTGGCCTAATTCAGTTGAGAGCAAATTCACCCTTCCTCTACTTCTCTTTTTAAGCTGAGCCCTTAATAGATTGGGTGATGTCACCCACATTAGTAAAGGTGATTTGTTTTACTGAGTCCACAGATTCAAATACTAATCTTTTCCGGACTGTTACATACAGAAGTAATGCTTTACCAGCTATCTGGGTAACTAGTAGCCCAGTCAACCCAGAAAAGTAACCATCACAATGTCTCACACAGAACATTTTGTTTGCACATGAAGACGGTGGTTTAGGGAGAAAGTATTCACTCCAAAGTGGCATGGGAGAAATTTGGGGTGATGGAAACAAAGTGGCTACCTGACTTTATATGTTTGTCAAATTTCATAGAACTCTACACATTAAAAGGGAGAATTTTACTGTATATGACATACCTCAATAAACAAAAAGATAGAGTTTGATAGCACATTACAGGCTTTCAATTACAAAAACACAGTACGTAAATATCTAAATAAATAAGAACTCATTTAATGAATGATGGAATGAAATGGGAAACAAATTCCAGACTGAGAATAAAAACAGTTTCATATGAACAAAATTTTGTGTTCATGTAGCTTTTATAGGCCTTTTGCATTTCTTGGGGGGGATTATAGAACTTAAGCTGAGCAATACTATGTCACGGATGTACTAGTCACTAGTTCTGTACTACGTCACAGAACTGTCAGATCTTGAGATACCTTCCTCATAGAGGTCTCTTTTTCACTTTTATTTAAAGAGAGAAGGACAGTGAGAGAGAGAGAGAGAGAGAGAGAATCAATTTTTATTGAGTTTTTCACATGGCTTTCATTGCTCTGAAACTAAATTGTGTACTTTAGTTGCTCTGACACTAAGTTGTGTACGTGGGTGCTGGGGTTTGAACCCGTGTACTTGTGCATGCTGGGCAAGCGCCATAACATTCAAGCCCCCGCTCCAGCCCCTTTTTCACTGTTCTTAAAGATGGAGGAAGAGGTGGGAGTTGTGGCTCAGTGGTTATGGCCCTTGGTTGGCATGTGCAAGGATGCAGTTTTGAACCCCAAAACACTTTGTACCTAACAAAGTGTCAGGGCAACAAATGGCACATGAAAAACTAAATAAAACTCATTCTGTCTTTCTCTCTGTCCCTCTTTCTTTATTAAAAAAAAAGTACTGATAAAAAAGATGGAAGAAAAATTATTTTATAATTTTTAAGAATAAGAACAATGATTTTGAGGGGCAAAAAGAGAAGAAATGCATTCATCAGAAATCATGCATCATTCTCCAAAATATCTGTGCTAAATTAGAACTAAAACATAGACTAATAACTCAGAATCATAAGGCAACTTAGTGGCTGCCCAGTTTCAACTGCAGACAGAGTGGAGTTTGGAACAGCTCTTATGTTCTTATTCATGTTGAGGATCAGTGGTGAGTGGGGATGACAACAGGCAGGATAGATAGTATAATAAACATCAGAGACAAAGAAAGGATGGGGAACAAGGGAAGAGAAAGAGAGGAAGAAGTGTAGAGAGGAGAAAAGGAGGAAGAGGAGAAAAGAGATGCCATGTGGTGAAGGAGTCACCTGCAGTCACTCTAGGTGTCTCTCATTGGTACAGTTCAATGACAGCCTGCTTCACTAACCGGCCTCTGAGCTTTTGATCTTTAGATATGACTTCCTTTTTGGAAAGTCATATATTAAAAAGCTTGTACAAAATTGGTGAAGCAAAAAAAAAAAAATTTGTTGACGTTCTTACCCTCAATGTGATGGCGTTTGTAGGTGGGACTTTTGGGAGGTAATTGGTGATAAATGATGCCATGATGGTGGGACCACCGTAGTGAAATTAGTGCACTCATCGGAAGAGACATCAGAGCCCCTTGCTCTCTGTTAAGTGAGGACACCGTGAGAGGTGCCATCTACAAGCCGGAATGGAGGCGTGGGCAGAAGCCGAATTAGCTGGCACCTTGAATTGGGACTGCTAGCCTCTAGAACAGTTAGAAAGTAAAGGCCTGTTGTTTAAACAACAAAACAGACAGCAACAAATAACACCCCCACACCCCCTGCAAAAAACCACCCCAAACTAAACTTTCGGAACTCTAACTTCTTTCAATGTATCTGAAAACAATGAGAAAAAGAGTACGTAGGAGTAAGTCTTTCACGGTGTTTTGAAGGCAATCGTCATTTCATTAGCAAAGATGCTCCTTGCCTCTGACTTCAGCTGTTTCCTGGGGACACCTGGTGTCACACTGTGACTTTCTGGCCCCAGGGACTGCTTTAACACACATGCTGATTGATGGCAGGGACGATGCCCGAAGCTGTTTGGCCCTTGGGGATGTTGCACTTGATGGAATATCTTGGTTTGTTCAAGCCCTGCTGACCTTCAGGATCCCAGGCGAGAGTCCTCTTAGTGCCGTGACTTGTCCCCTGAGTGTTGGACAGAAAGGGGCCAGAGCGGAGCTTGCTGCTTGCTGCTCCATGACACGATGAAGGGCACAGCAACTGAAACTGATGGCTCGGGGGCTTCACAGTCCAAGTCAGAGGATGTCCCCGCCCAGTGGCTTTCAAACATTTTTAAAAAATTTAAAAAAAATTAAATTTTATTCAGAAATTTATTTGTTGAACAAATAAGCTTATAATGAAATAATATAACATATATATAAATTCTGAAAATTAGATTTACCCCCACCCTATCCCTCTCCCCCAAACGTTTTTGATTGAAATACATGCTAAGAAATACATTTTATTTACATGATGACCACTATAGTTTGTTTGTGTGTGTGTGTGTGTGTGTGTGTGTGTGTGTGTGTGTTTGTGTATAGTTTTAGTTAACCTTTTCATTGCTGTGACCCAAACACCTGACAAGAGCAACACAGAGGTGGAAAAGTTTATTTTGGCTTCAGAGCTTCAGTCTGTGCTTGGCTGACTCCACAGCTCTGGGTCCAAGGTCAGGCAGAACATCACAGAGGAAGGGCTTGGCAGAGGAAAGCAGCTCTGGACGTGGCCATCAGGAAGCAGAGAGAGCTCTGCTCACCAAGGACAAAGTATATACCTCAAAGGTGTGCCGCTACTGACCTGCTTCCTCCAGCTGTGCCCACCGGCCTAAAGTTACCACCCTGTTAATCCATATCAGCAGACTAAGTGATTGGATCACAACTCTCATAGTCATTTTACCCCCATACATTCTTTTTTTTCAATGTATATTTTTTTTAAAGAGAGGGGGAAAGAGAGAGAGAGAGAGAGAAGCAATTTTGTTTAGTTTTTCATGTGGCTTTTGTTGCTCCAACACTTCGTTGTGTACACACATGGTGCTGGGGTTTGAACTCATGTACTCGCACATACCAGGCAAGCGCCGTAACCTCTGAGCCACCACTCCAGCCCACCCCCAAACATTCTTGCAGTGTCTTGTACATGAGTTTTGGGTGGACACCTCATTTTGAAACCAGTATATGTATAGTTAACTATATGAATATATATAATCTGAAATAAATGTTTCAGGAAATGGTACTTCAGAATTATAATTAATATTTTTTTTTCAGGGCTGAGGACTGAACTCGGGGTATAATTAATTTTTAATTGATAAATAAAGGTTATATATGTTTGCAGCACAACATGAAGTTATGTTTATATTATGGAATGGCTACATAGATATTTGCATTACCTTACCTAAAACTTTTCTTTTTTTTTTTTGTGGTTAGAAAACTTCAACTCTGTGTTCTTAGCAATTTTCAGGCATGTAATATAATATGCTGATTCTAGCTCTTTTGGGAAAATACCCAGGAGTGGGATAGCTGGGTCAAAAGGTGGTTCCAGCCCTAGTTTTTTGAGGAGTCTCCACACTGCTTTCCAGAGTGGCTATACCAGTTTGCAGTCCCACTAGCAATATAACAGTGTTCCTCTTTTCCCACAGCCTTTCCAGCATCTGTCATTATTCATATTCTTCATTTTTTCCACTCTGACAGGAGTAAAGTGGAATCTCAGTGAAGTTTTGATTTGCATTTCTCTGATTGCTGGTGATGTAGAATTTTCTCTCATATTTATGGGCTTTCTGGACTTCCACCACTGAGAAATATCTGTTTAGCTCCCTAGTCCATTTATTGATTGGATTATTTGTGGTTTTTTGAGTTCTTTGAATATTCTGAATATTAACCCAATGTTTTTAGCAGTTCAATTTACTATAGCTAGACTATGGAACCAACCCAGATGCCCCTCACTGGACGAGTGGATTCAAAAACTGTGGTATATATATCACAGTTCTACTCCGCTATTAGAGAGAAAGATATCATGACATTTGCAGCCAAATGGATAGAGATAGAAAAAATTGTGCTGAATGAAATATCTCCAAACTCAGAGACTCAAGGACCGAATGTTTTCTCTGATATGTGGAAGCTAGAATACAAGTGGAAACAGATTGAAAGTTGGCTAAGCTAATAATAACCTCAACATGGGTGAATTTTTACACGAGCAGGGGGAACCTTGCCTGTAATGCTGGAGGATGAAGGGAGGGGACAGGGAAGGTGGTGGGAATAGGAGGGATATCAAAACAGCTGGGGGGAGGGAGTATGAGGGGTTATCAACCCAGTGGGGAAGCTTCAACTTCCATGAGAAGCCCAACTAACACCAGGGGAGGTAAGGTAGGGGAAACATGGAATTGGGGGAATCCAAAGGGGGGAGACCATGGAATGGCATCAGCCGTGGCTTGCTCTGTCATTATGCATTTGTTCATGATTGTATGGCAACGATTCCCTCCTAAATGTAACACTATCTTGAACTAATAAAAAAACTTGCACAAAATAAAAAAAAATCATTATATATACTATTTTCATATATATATATATGTATATATATATATATGTAAAAGTTCTTCATAGATATGTCACTACACTTGGGTATATTAGAATAAACATATACCCCCCAAAAATAGAGGCAAGGGACTGGGGACAGGAGGGGAGAGGTGGGGAAGTGTGGGGGAGAGGATATTGCCCAAATTATGTTGTTGTATTATGTGCATCTGTGAATACATGACAGCAAGTCCCGTCATTATATATAAAGCTATAATGCACCGATACAAAATGTAAAAAAAGAAAAAAGAATGAAAAAAAACAAAATTAAAAAATTAAAAATCATATAACATAACTATTGTTATCATATATGCAATTTACAGCAGAAAATTAAATATAAGGATATAATTAACTATAGCTACCATATTTGAACTTACTCTTCCTATCTTGCTGAAACTATGTCCTTTGGCCAACATCTCGTCCATATCTCTACTTCTCAGCCTTTGGCAACCACCATTCTCTGCTTCTATGAGTTTGACTTGTGTTTGGATTCCACACAAATAATCTGTGCTTGGATTATTTCTCTTAACACAATGTCCTCCATGTTCATGTATGTTGTTGTAAATGACAGGATCTCCTCTGTTTTAAAGGCTGAATAGTATTCCCTTGTACATATGGAGCACATTTTCTTCATCTGTTGCTGGACACTTAAGTTGATTCCTGATTCCTTGTCTTGACTATTGTAATTGTGAGTAATGCTGTAATAAATATGGAAAAGCAGATAACTTTTTGATATACTGATTTTATTTCTTTTGGATACAATAGAAGACCACTTGGTATTCTATTTCTAAATTTTTTGAGGAACCTCCATACTGTTTTTCCATGATGCCTGCCCTACTTTACATTCCTACCAATAGGACACAGGGGTTCCCTTTTCTCTAGATCCTGGTCAACACTTGTCCTATTTCGTCTTTTTGATAGTAGTGATTCTAGCAAATGTGAGGTGATATCACATTGTTATTTTAATTTGTATTTTTCTGAACATTAGTGATATTTAACAGTTTTCTTTTGCATGTCTCATTTTGAGAAATGACTTTTCAGATCCTTTGTATGTTTTTAAATCAGATTATTTATATTTTTCTATTTCTTTTTCTGCTGCTGAATTGTTTGAGTTCCTCTTATATTTTGGATAATAACTCTGAATCAGATGTACAGTTTTGAAATATTCTCTCATTCCATGGTTTGCATCTTGATATTTCAAAAAAAATTTGTTTGAATTCTGTGATCTTTTTCTATTCTTAGACTGTTTTTTTATTTAAAAAATTCATATCCAAAGGAAGAAAAAGCAATTAAACTTTGTAATAAACTTGTTTTAAAACTAAATAAATAGCATTCATATTTCACACTAGAAAAAGCAATTAAACTTTGTAATAAACTTTTTAAAAAGTAAAATAATGTGCATATTTCAGACTAAAAAGCAATTAAACTTTATAATAAGCTTGTTTTAAAACTAAACAAATAATATGCATATTTCAGACTAAAAAGAAGCAATTAAGCTTTGTAATAAGCTTGCTTTAAAAAATGCATGTCCATGGGTTGGAGCGGTGGCTTGGTGGTTATGGCGCTTACCTGGCATGTGTGAAGATAGAACGGCAATTATTAAGAATACAAATAATAAGTGTTGGCAAAGATGTGGGGGAAAAGGCACACTCATACACTGTTGGAGAGACTGCAAATTAATGCAATAACTCTGGAAGGCAGTATGGAGATTTCTCAAAAAACTAGGACTGGGGGGCGGGAGTGGTGGCTCAGTGGTTATGGCTCTTGCCTGGCATGAGCAAGGACGTGCGTTTGAACCCCAGCACCACGTACACAATGAAGTTTTGGAGCAACGAAAGCCACATGAAAAACTAAATAAAAATGGATTCTTTCTCTCTCACTGTCTCTCTCTTAAAGAAAAAAAAATACACGTCCAGATTGACTAAAATGACATCACAGTTTTTTAGTGTCAAGATCTTCTATAAAGATCTGAAAAACACCCACCCACAGCAGTGTCATTCCAAGTGCAATTCACAGACCACCTGCATCAGAATCACAGGGGATGGGCGGGAGGTTTCTAGAGGAGGGCTGTGTTAGCTAAAATGTAGATTCCTGGTTTCCACGAGAGAACTACTGACACCCCGGAGAGAGTGGCTTGGATTTTGCCTTTTCACTAAATCATTAGGTGACATTTTTGCCCACTGACATCTGAGAACAACTGGATGAGAGAGCATAGGCTTCCCCAGCAGGTATTTTCGACTGTGATTTCCAGGACCCTGGAGAGTTGCAGGGAAAGAATTGGCACGTTAAGTAGTTTCCACTCCTAAGAAATAGGTTGGAAATTTTAGGCAGCGAAAATGCATGTGATAGGGGTTTTGAAGCTTCACCTACAGAAATAAAAAATATGTTAAGGTTCGTAAGTGTCTAAGGGAGAATGGCTCCACCAGATGCAAGGAAGCCTTAGGAAGCTTTTGTCTCCATACGCACTGCTCACAATTCAGGAGGAAGAGGTTCTTCAGAAGTTCAGCTCCTCAGGGTGGGAGATGTGGAACAACTTAGCAGAAGTTTAAATGGTCCTTTGTTAGAGTATGGAAGTTAAAATATGTTCTCAAAGCCGCATGTTCTTGTCTCCTTGCAAGAGAAAGAACACATTTTTTTTTTTAGGTAGGAAATGGATTTTTGTGTGTACTAGTTATCTCCAGATATGGTGTGTATCCTGAGATAGTCTGAAATAGAAAGTGTGGATATGTATGTGTTTTAAAATGAAATATAAGCTGTGAAGAAAAATGAAATTATGACATTTGCAGGAAAATGAATGGAACTTGAGACTGTTAGGTTAAGCAAAATAAGTCAGACTCAGAAAGTCAAGGGTAACGTGTTTTCTCTCATATGTGGAAGCTAGAGAGGAAAAAGAAAAAGACAGTGTGTGTGGTGGGGAGGGAGGGAATCTTATAAAAATTAAAGGGAGATCAGTAGAGGAAACGGACCAGGAGAGGAAGGAGGTAAGGGAGGGGGAAAGGGCTAAGGAGAAATATTGACCAAATTATATTGTTGCCTTGTGTGCCCGTACGAATATGTAACAACAAATTCCATCACTATGTATAGCTGTAATATACCAATAAAATGAGAAAAAATTAAATATATATGTTTTCTCATATTAAGTAGTATATATGTAAACACACACATATATATAGACAGAAAACACTTTTGCATATTTTTATGAACTAAACAGTTCATAAATTCTTAATTTGTTTTTTTTTTGCCCCCTGGAAACTGAAGACTAAGTGTTAGAATAAACAGCAAAAAGTATGAAGAAAGGAAGCTTAATTTTTATGAAAGCTGTGCTTTAAAAAATAAAAGGATTCACAAGAAAGAAGTTACTTGCTACTACTGACAGACAAAGGAACATACTGCGCATGGGCAGTGATTCTGTACTTTGGTCCAAAGAGAAGTCTGAATTGTTCTTAGAGTGTTCGTGGGCAATTGGATACAAAAGTCAAGGATAAATTGCAATGTCCAGAATATATATACACATCTTATACACATTTTATATTGTTTTGTTAAAATCTTGTAAGGTTGCTCAAAAATGAAAAAAAATAAAGAAGATCTTAGAGATGGTTTTCCTAGAGCTGCCCGTGGTCAGCTTTTCCAAATGCATTAAACACATTTTTGAGTCTAAAAAAAAAAAAAAAAAGTCAAGGATAAAGTTAGAAGTAGGATGAACAATTTTAATTCTAGGCAGACAATGGCAACTGCTGGAAAGAATCAATCACAGATTTAAAAAAAATCTTTCAACTTTAGTAAAGCATCCACATGTCCAGGATCAAATATAAGAAAATGTGAATTTTGTTGATAGTGTCTGCCTGGCTTCGCCTAGGCCGCCATGTGTAGAGTTGCCTGGCAAGTATGAGGATGCAAGTTCAAACCCCAGCACCACATACACAACGAAGTGCCTGAGGAATGAAAGTCACATGAAAAACCAAATAAAGATTGCTTCTCTCTTAAAAAAAAAAAAAAGAGGTGATGCTAAAGAGCATCCTATAAAGATTGAGGAGAACATTGGAATGGGCTGATGTGTTATCTACTAGCTAAACAATTCCTGGATGTTGGAAAGTACATTTTTTCCCCTTAAGCCTTTGTTTCTTGTGCATGTGTGAATCAGACATATTTTGGAGATGCACGTGGGATAGGATTCCTTTATTTCTTGAGGGCATTCAGAAACAAAAGGCTGTAAAATGACATTGAAATTCTTACAGGAATCTGAAGCCTTGCAGTATGTCCTTAAGTGAGGACAAATGAGTGCCTTTCAGGACATTAGAACACAGGAGAGATTTTAATAGATGAGGTAACTTCAGACTGCCAAGTCCTGTCTGAGACAGCAGGAATAGTTAAGCGTGCACTTAGCTTAGGGTTAGGTATCTCGGATCTAGCCTTGCCTCTGCCATTAATTTACTGGGAAATTTAATAGCACATGAAACTTCTCTCATCTTATGGAAGGGAAATTCAGAGGCTTCCTTAGAAGAATGTAAACCAAATTCTCCAAGGTTTGTAATGCAAAACCAATTTCTACAGAAGGAGAAGTTGTTGGGTTTTATTGACTTTACTCCTGTCCCCAGAAGCCATTTTACTAATTATGGCCTAGGCAACATGTGATGCTGCCACAACTTAAGAACCAAGAGGTAATTTCTTCTTAGACTCACTTGCATGAGGAGGTGTTTGGGTGGTAGGTATTTGAGTTCCTTTAAGAGCTAACAACTTATAAATCTGAGGCTCTAAGTTGCCAACAACTTCACCCAGAGAAAATCCTACAGAGGTGACTGTCTCAGGCTTATTAGAGGACTCCATGGTAGGGCAATGATAAATTTTGGTCTCAAGGTGATATATTGATGGGAACTTTCTATTGTATTTTGAGGAAATATTTTTCAGTTCTGATTTTCCAATCTGAAATTCCCAGCATCTATTGTTTTTCAGAAGGTCCAAGTCTTTTCTTCAGTCTCCTCATGGCTGACTTCATCTCATGGTTCCTCAGAGTGTAGATCATGGGGTTCAGGACTGGAATGATGACAGTGAAGGTGATGGAGACAGCTCTGTCCATGGGGAGGGCAGTGAAAGGCCGGGCATAGACATAGATGCAGGGCACAAAGTGCAGGGTCACCACAGTGATGTGGGAGGTGCAGGTGGAGATGGATTTCCTCCTGCCCTCTCCAGTGTGTGACCTCAGCATCATCAGGATGACTGTGTAGGACACAAGAAGGAACACAAACCATAGGGTGGAGATCAATCCATTGTTGGAGATCATCAGGAGCTCAAGAACAAAGGTGTCAGTGCAGGCGAGTTTGAGGACCTGGGGGACATCACAATAGAAACCATCAACTACATTGGGTCCACAGAAGGGAAGTGGGAGCAAGAGGGAGATCTGCACAATGGAGTGGATGAAGCCCCCCACCCAGGAGGCCACGATGAGGGCAGTGCATCGTCCCCGACTCATGATGGTCACATAGTGCAGGGGCTTGGAGATGGCCATGTAGCGATCAAAGGCCATGACGGAGAGAGAGAAAATGTCTGCTCCACCCAGGAGGTGGAAGAAGAACATCTGGGTGATACACCCATTGAAGGAGATGGATTTTTTTCTTGAAAGAAGATCTACCAAGACCTTAGGAGCTGTAATGGAGGAGAAGCAGATGTCCAAGATGGAGAGATTGCGGAGCAGGAAGTACATGGGGGTGTGAAGGCGGGACTCCCAGGTCACAGTGACCATGATGAGGAGGTTTCCCATCACAGTTGCTGTATACACCCAAAATAAGAAGATAAATAAGACCAAGCTCAGCTCTCGGGACTGGGTCAACCCTTGAAAAATAAATTCTTTCACCCTAGTGTGATTTCCCTGCTCCATTGGGTCATGTTTCTTCAGCTTCTTCAACTACCTGGGGAGAAAATACTCTTGTTATAGAAGGTATGCCATTAAAAACAAAGTGGGGGTGAGGTGAGTGCTTTGGGTTTATTTTTAGTATTATTTCCCATTTGGGCAAGGATACCTAGAGTAAGCTGTCTTTGGTGAAATATTAGTGTTTCTTCGGTTCTTCAAGTGTTGATTTCCAATGACATTATTGATCAATGTTCATTTATTGATATGTTTATAAAATCTTTTTGATTAATTTTAAGGTTCAAAATTTTATATTCCTCTTGAAAATTTAGTAAATTCTCTGAGAAGTAAAGATACTTGTTCAATTTATTTAACCTGAATTCACTGCAGACAACTCTCTCCCCTTCCATTTACGTTGATCAAATCTAATCTTCCATAAGACATTTTTTGGGAAATATGGACCAAAATGCACTACCACAGTTTTCCTACAAAATACAACTAAATAACTGCAGGTATAATCAGATCTAGCATTTAAAAGACAAGTATATTCTAAACAATGGAATATCATGCATTGTTAAAAAGAAATCAGTTGTCCAGGCATGGATGGACAGGGAGAAAGTGCATGTTGCTCAGTGAGAGGAGCCAATTTGAAAAGGTATGTGCTGTGTGATTCCTGGTATGTGACTTTCTAGGACAGGAAGCTGAAGGAACTGAAGATGGGAAGTGCTCACCAGGGCCTGGGTAGGAAGGGGAGGGGTGAACAGGTGCGCACAGGAAATATTTAGTCAGAGAAACCACCCTGTGTGATACTCTATACCTACGATGATGTAATCTATGCTATAACTACCTATGGTGTTTTTTTTTTAGAAGAACAGATATGCAAAGAATGAAACAATTTAAAACATAGTGCAAAGGAATACACTTTTTAAACTTTTATTATCAAACTTTACTTCCTCCAAATCCTAATTCAACTCTTCTTCACACTCTGTTTCAAATGTTTCACATTAAACTTCAAGTATCTAAAGGATACAATTTGATGGGTTTTAACATTAAGATCCATGCTTGTGTATTTATATACATATGTATGTATATATATACACACACACATCCATGATATCTATCCATATGTATGTATATATATACACACACACATCCATGATATCTAGCCATATGTATGCATATATATATATACACACACACATCCATGATATCTATCCATATGTATGTATATATATACACACACACATCCATGATATCTAGCCATATGTATGTATATATATACACACACATCCATGATATCTAGCCATATGTATGTATATATACACACACACACATCCATGATATCTAGCCATATATATGCATATATATACACACACACATCCATGATATCTAGCCATATATATGTGTATATATATATACACACACACATCCATGATATCTAGCCATATATATGCATATATATACACACACATCCATGATATCTAGCCATATGTATGCATATATATATACATACATCCATGATATCTAGCCATATGTATGTATATATACACACACACATCCATGATATCTAGCCATATATATGTATATATATACACACACACACATCCATAATATCTAGCCATATATATGTATATATATACACACACACATCCATATCTAGCCATATGTATGCATATATATACACACACACACACATCCATGATATCTATCCATATGTATGTATATATATATACATACATACATGATATCTAGCCATATATATGTATATATATACACACACATCCATGATATCTAGCCATATGTATGTATATATATATATATAT
>PVKS010035573.1:0-19980 GCA_004027875.1 Aplodontia rufa | reverse complement strand
AAATAAAATTGATTCTTTCTCTCTCTCTCTCTCTTTCTCTCACTGTTCCCCTCTTTTTAAAAAGAATAAAGAAGAAGAAAAAAATAAAAAGAATAAAGAGAGGGTGAGAGAGAATCAATTTTTTTCTAGAGAGAAGGACAGAGAGAGAGAGAATTAATTTTTATTGAGTTTTTCACATGGCTTTCACTGCTCTGACACTTAGTTGTGTACGTTGGTGCTGGGGTTTGAACCTATGCACTTACACATGCTGTGGAAGTGCTGCAACCGCAGAGCTACCACTCCAGTCTCTGATATATGCATGAATGAAAAAGGAGGCCATTAGACTGAAGTACAAACAGAGCATTACAAATCCTGCAGGATATAGTCATCCCTACTATCCATAGGACATTTGTTTCAAGAGCTATCACAAGCATCAAAATTCATGGATGCTAAATTTCCCTGTAGAAAATGACATAGTGTTTTCATATTACCTATATCTACCCTCTGATATACTTTAGATTATTTATAATACCTAATACAATGTACTGTTTTATTCAGGGAATGATGACAAATATCTTAAACAATATTTTTAATCTACTTGGGCTAAGCATGTGGATGTGGACCCCAGATAATGTGAAAGACTGGCTGTTTTAGAAAGATAATGTTCTCAATGTTTTCAGATCATTGAGGTAGTGGGGATTCATTTTTATGTATTCCTATAGACTATTTTAAGAAAGTTTTTGATGCAGAGAACTAGAGAACTATGTGAAACTTTATGAGTAGATGAATAACTTCACCTAAATTATGATTAAACTTGATTTTCTTGGTGAGAAAAAAATTAGAAGAGCAATGACATCACCAGTTTTTCTTAGGATAGGTGAAAGTAATAATGGTGATCTCAAAAGAAATATAAAGAGTAACTGATTTTAAAATATGTCATAATTAGGGTCAACCAGACTTAAAGATTAGTTAGGCTCAGTTGTTAGAGCACTGAGAGGTCTTGGACATTAGGCACATGAAAGATGGAACTTCTCATAGCGAAGATGAAGACTGGATTATGTGTGGTTTCAGGAGATCAGTCATGAGATTAGTTTTGGATTTATATATTTGAAATAATTATTGACATACAAAAGGAAGCATCATGTAGATGCTTCAGCTATACAAGTGCAAGGGAGTTAGGTCAGAAATTTAGATGTAAAAGTCAGTATCTTCAAAACACAATTTTTTTTAAGCCAATAGGTTTTAAATTGTCACAAAAATAAGGAGAAAAAGGGAAAATAATTATATATTGAATCACCGTGTGTTCCATCTTTATATGAGAAAAACAATGTACCTGGAAAGTGAAGATGAGGAGTGGTCCGTGGACAACAATTACAATGAGGGAGCTCTAGAATCATGAAACTGAAAGTGTATTCTGCTCTGCTCCCCCTACAGGAAAACCATCTGACACAAATTGAGAAACAAGAAATACTACAGTCAAATGTATTTCTAAAGATAGAGGGAGATCAGTGGAGTAGAGGAAAGGGATAGAAGAGGAGGGCAGAGGGACAGGAAAACAGAAGGATGGTAGAATGGAAAGATAAGAGAAAAATTAAAAGAGAAAAAGGAATTAGAGGAAAAGGAAGGTAAGTGGAAAAAAACAAATGTTGGATATTGTGATTAAATGAAATTTTCTTGAAATTTAAAAAGCCGATCAGGAAATTTCAAATATTGTTAAAGAACTGTGTCAAAATGAAGAGAAGCAGAGACAAGACAAATTTAATGCATGATTCTAGATTGGCTCCTGAAGCAAAATGACCAGCCCCTCTATCCCATACTCTAAGAGAAAGACACACACACACACACACACACACACACACACACAGAGAAAAAAATTCAATTTGCATACAGAAACAGCACATTACATATTACTACTCACCTGGCAATCAACCCAAGGTTTAACCAATAAAATTGGTTACAAACCAAATAGTTTGTACACAAACTATTACTAATATTCTGTAGATATTTAGGAAATCAAGAATAAAACCTCCTAAAAACAAATGCATATTCCTAACTTCTCAAAGCTCAAAGTCTGGAAGACTTTCTATTAACTACGTGGTTTGAGGAACTACATGATGAACAATATCTGCTCACTTTTATTTCTTTGATGCTTGAAAAAAGGCAAACATACTTTTATAGAAGATTAAGAATGTAATTATCTCTGCTCTGTTGGTTCAACAAAAGATTCAAGATTTAAGAAATGCTGCCTATAGCACCACAAAAAACAAAACAAACTTTAAAAAAATGCTCATCGTCCTTCATATGGAGTCCTTGCTTTTTTTTTTACCTCCAATATATGTTTTTAAAACATGGTAAGTCATCCTTGTAGATCCGACGGTTTTTCCAAGGTATTATTGTCATTCAGATCATCAACAATGAAATCCTGATAGAATTGTGTAATAAAAATCTGTAATGGTGCTTACTGCTTTGGTTCAATGTCCAGAAAAGAGGTATAAGTTTAATCAAGTTGAAAATTGAAATTCTAGATTTTTCTCATCAATACATTTTTCACTTAGAAATCTTAGGAATACATGTCCCCTGCATATGATAATGATTCTATATTTTATTTATTGTTTGTATTATTTCTCTTTTTACTGGCAGTTGTAATTATTTCCTTCTAATGGAGATACACTGATATATAGATACAAAGGGCTCATACTATTCCCCTTTAGGCTAATGTTTTTAGTGACAATTACACAATATTACCTATTACACATCCAGTTCTGCCTAAAATACTCATTAGATGATAAGCAGTGTGTGAAAATCATCATTGGTTCTATAATGAACTATATAGCAATTAATATTTTGTGTAAATAGCATATTGTATATGTGCTACTATAGCTTCTGGCACCTGTCAATTATGTATGGGTTACAAAAAAAATAATGCTTGGTCCATGACAGGTTCATTAAATATGTCAGAAGCACGTGAGAATAGACTTCTCACAATATTGAAAAATGTTAAATGAATGCCAGATTTTCAAACATCTGACACATATCCATGAAGTTTCATCAAACATGAGCCCTGTTTGGCTGACAGCCTGCTCTTAAGGTATTTGGCAAAGAAGGCATAGGATTTTGAGACAACTGACACCTGAAATGCTGTATTTAGAGTGTGACCTTTCAGTTGAGATGATTATCCAAGTTCTATAATAACATAAGTTTGAGGGGCTAACACATAATGAAATAGATATCAGAAAGGGGACCTGGGTATAACATTGTGTACAGGGTAAAGCACACAATGAGAATCAGTCAAGGTAGCTACATTACGATTGGTAAGATATCACAGACACATAAAATAGCAAATTTAAATTAGTCTTAGTTAGAAGCATTTTTTAATAAAACACAAAACCAAACACTTAGAATACTGTTTAAAATTTTAAAACAATTTGTAATTTTTCAGTATTATGTGATAGTGCAAATCTGTTCACAGGAAAATATACTGTGTGATAGAGGAGATGCAGAAGTGTCATTCCAAGGTCAGAGGTCAGGAGAAGACAGAGGTCCCAGGGCAAGAAGAGAATTCATCCTTTCTTCTAGGTTTTGTTTCATGAGGTCCTCCAAGGATTGGATGATGCCATCCATGTAGATGAGGGTGGATTTTCCTTATTCACTCTTTTCAGTCAAATCTTTATCTCTCCAGAGAGACTCTTACAAAAACAACCAGAGTAATTTTCCAACTACCTAGGCTTCCCTGAACACAGTCAAATTGACACATAACATTAACCATTATACTAATATTTGATGAAAATCTTGTGTATAAAATATTTTGTTCACAAACACGTACACACAAACACACATACACACATGAAGTGTAAGCTGATATAAAGGACCAGTAACCCTGTTTACAAAGAGCAACCAGACCCTAATTCATGACCATATTCTTTATTTGCCTGACTCAAATATACATTTGGGTTTAACACCTTAATGAGTAATTTAACCAAACTAACTCTGGTCCTCTTGCTCCATCAAGTGGTCAATGTGATGAAATGTAAAGAGGACCACAATTAGGTTGGTAACTGGGAATGAAAAGAACCAAATTACCATTGACTGACTGTAAGGGGAAAATACACATTGCTTAGCAGAAGGCAAAGGTGAGAAAGAATCCTGTTTAATATATGACAGTATAAGCATTATTTTGTTGGTAATGAAAGAAAACGGTATAATAATATTTAATTCATCAACTACATAGATAAATTTCTCAGCAGTACGGAATTCCAGGGACTCAAGCTTGTGGTCATAGAAATGAGATAAATTATCATTATAATTCAGAAGAGAGAAGATGATGTTTGTAAAAAGAAAAATAAAGGAGAAAATAAAGCCTTAAATAATACAGGGTATAAAGATTTCAGGACTTGGGGATGGGTAGAATTTAGGTGAAATGCATAGAGGAATCTAGTGTGATTCTCAGATATCAACTTTAGGTGAGGAAAGAAATTGCATCCAGGTGGAGAAGCACATTCATGGTAGGTAATCTCAAGTTTTGAAGTCTTGAGCATTTGACATAGTTATGTTCTAGTAAGTAAGTTGAGACAAGAACTAGTCAATACAGAAGAGTGTATTGTCAATTTTAACTTTCACTATCTTTTAATGAAAGATTGTTATAAATTCTGAAAAGGTGTTTATATATCAGGGCTAAATTCATTTTCACTTCTCGGGGAAAACATTTCGTTAAAACAATAAAATTGAATCAAGCTACATTTTTGGCTTCTATTTTTAATTCTGGATAATAAATTCAAATATATAATTGCTTAATATATTTAAATATAGTTATTCAAAATATGTGTTTGTGCATTTGCTAACCTTTTTTTAAGATCTCCAAAACAAATATTCTGACCATATTTTAATTTATCCATTGTTTTTATTTGTTTACATATAATTCAACAATCACATGGCTTTTCCAGAAGAATACACAGTAAACTGGTTTTATGCTGAGAAATTGAGTGTGGTTGTAGTTTCAGATACTTTGACATGTTTTCCTATCTAAATATTTATTTTGTAAACTATACCTTATAATGTTTATTTTTAATTAAATAAAAGTTATTTTAATAACTTAGAGGAAGCAAGAAGCATATTAATTCTTGAGCAAAAAGTTCACACATTGGAAGCAATAAAAGCAGAAAATATTTGTTGGTAAAAAATCACTTGATAATGAAGAACTTAACTGTGTCTCATGGGTGTTGATCTACAACACCCTATGGAATGAACTATATTTCTTGCATGATTAATTTTTCCTTAGGAATTTTGTAGTCCAGAAGAAAAGCAAGAATAAATAGGTGATTAGGTAAATAGGAATAATAAAGTTATGTTCATGAAGAATGACTTAAGAACAAAAATCATTTGTCAAGAGAATAAAATGAGAGAATATTGAGGAAGCACTGGGCTTTCTCATACTACTAGAAATACAAATTGCCTTCTATCTCAGCAATTATAAAAGAAACTTTTTCATTATGATTTCTGTGTAGAAATTTTATTCTGAAGCAAGTGTTATCCTAAATAATCAGGCTTATTATTTGATGAAGTTACCCTTTTCTGATTTATTACCTTTTTAAAAAAAAGAAAGAGAAAGCAAGGGAAAGAGAGCAAAAAGAAATCAATTTTGTATATTTTTTCATCTGGGCTTTTTTTCTCCAACACTTAGTTGTATGTGTGGTGCTGGAGTTTTAACTTGGGTCCTCACACAGGCCAGGCCAGTGCCGTAGCCCCCTGATTTGTTACTTTTAAGAAAAAATATTAAATTGTTTTGTCTCTAAAGAAGTAGAATAAATTAAACAGTTAAAGGTTATGTTTCAATGATAATCCACATTTTATTTTATTATTCAGATATAAATAGCAAGATTTTTTTTAAAAAGTATTCTCAGTTAACCCCCACTCATCTGCATTGCCAACATGAGAAAAATATTTTTATTGGTGAATAATTTTTAATTCTTATTTACAAATTAATTTTAAAAAAAGAATATCATGCATTTTGTTTATTTTTGTTAGTGAAAAACATTATTTATTAAATGACATTAATGGGAATTTTTCAATTCTTAACAGCAGATTTTACAGTTATTTCATTAGTGCTTATTGATCTACATTAATGATGTTTCAGGAAAGCAAGATTTTAATAATAGGGTAATACAATATATATAAATCTAACATATGAATAAATAATAAGGTTATTTTAAAATTAGAAGTAGCAAAACATTTTTAGAGATGCCCAGGAATCAGAACACTCCATTCAACTGGAAAAATAACATTTTTGAATAGATATATAATATGTATTCAACTGGATACATATGTAATATGGTATTTTGAATTATTTTAAATAAATTATTGATCTAGAGCTTCCTTTCATGAGGCTACTGCACATGGTAATACTGAACATTATATATCATAAGCAATTCATATGAATAAATTATTTAAGAATCTTAGTGTTATTTGATTAGTTGGAGAGCAGTAATGATTTACAAAATATATTTTTAAACTTTATATTGTTTTGAATTGCTTGTCTTTATTTTAGAAACTACTGATAATCCTTAAAATTTATTTGATAATATTGAAGGTATATGTGTCATTCTAATGCCCTCAACTGGATTTTATGTGAATAAGAAATTGAAATACTTTGATATAAAGCATATTATCATATTTTTGTTTATGTATCTGAAATAAAATTTCTCTCTAATTAAAACAACTTATGAAGCAGATAATTAAAATGAAAGGACTAAACAAAAGACACTTAAATTACTTACACATGTCAGTGCACATGTACTCTTTTAGTCCTCTTATATTAAACAGTAGAACCATATTTTATGAAGTATAGTCTTTTAAAAACATCAATTCATATACTACACATGACTTGGACATGTCTTCTGATTATCCCTAAATCCATTATTATGATAAAGAAAATGTGTTTAATGTCTAGTTAGTACCAAATAAGCTCATATTTAGAGGTGTGTCTGTAGTACTTTTATAACTCACAAATACATCCACATCCACACACACAAAGAAACCTGAGAAAAAATTGATAATGATGTGTGATAAAAATTGATGAAGGAAAAACAAAATACCATACTTGATGTTTGACATTGCTAACTTCACATAAGAAATCTCAAAAATATTAAAGCTACCATTTTATAGAAAATTAAAAGCAATATATGAGGGAAAATATAATATTTGAAAATTTTCCCTATCCATATTAGTTCCTCATTGACAATTAGCTTTGGTAAAATTTTTCTTTCCTGTATTCATTGATATATATTCTGTATATCTTTCATTTAAAGATGAGAATTTACTTTGTAGGTATAAGTGTGTGTGTGTGTGTGTGTGTGTGTGAGCGCGCGCGTGTGTTGGCATACTGTTTTAAGTATTGAATGACTTCCTTGCTTTGAAAGGCTTTATGTGAAAAGCATTTGAGGGATTGATGAAAGAAGTCAGAGGTGCATTAAAGAACTGGGATTGAGTTTGACGGGAAACGGAGGAGAAGGTTACGCATGAGAGACTTGCCATAGAAAATTGCAACGCAAACACAGTGAGTTAGATATCAGTGTAAGTTGTGATTAATTGATTTGTTCAGAACCAGAAACCTAACTTGATGCCATGAAGAAAAGTCTCAGAAAATTTAGATGACTTATAGAAAATATAGAGGTGGCAAGTATAGGAAGCACACAATCAGGGGATAAATGTTTATAAATTTAGCAAGAAGGTTCAGTTCTCAAGGAAGGAGGTCTAATGATGCCTACTGGGAGTTTCAACACCCTACCCAGTGTTCAAAACTGGATATCAACAATATCAGGAGAACCACTGGTAATATAAAGGTAATATATTTCAAAGAACTTCAGCATAAGTCCCATGCTGTTGTTAGCAATGGTCCCTGTGTTCCAGATTCCACTTACTCAATTTTTAAGGCAGGTTCACTTTATCATCCTCTCCCTTCCCTGTATAAGGACTGCATTGTACTATATTGAATTGGCTGAGAATTTGTTTCTGTAACTGTGTTCAATTTCATTGGTCTATTGGATTATCTCAGTGGCAATCTCACAGTTACAATTTTTCTGATTTATGACATTTCTTACCACGTAGTAATTTGGTAAATTTTTTAGGTTTAAGGTACTTATTCTTCTTTTTCCTTTTAAGAGTGATGGACAGTGAGAGAAAAAGAGAATCAATTTTATTTAGTTTTTTCACGTGGCTTTCGTTGCTCTGAGACTTTGTTGTGTATGTGGTGCAGGGGTTCAAACCTACTTACTTGCGTGTGCCAGGCAAGCACCATAAATGCTGAGCCTCCGCTGCAGCCCTTTAAGGTACTTTTTCAAGATTTTCTTTTCTTTTTTTAAATTTTTTTTTTCTATTTTTGAACCTGGCTATTTTGTAAAAGAATTTCAGAATCAGATTGTTCATTTTAAGGGAAAAAATTTATACTTACGACTGAGTCTTAAGCCCATAACTTAACTAAAAATAAACAGCTTTGTATCATTGAATTTTCCTGTAAAGGTTTATGAAACATTCCTCTTTATTTTGGTCATCTTTAATTTCCCTCATCAATGTTGTGTGTTAAGTTAGTGGTGCTGCATTTAATTTTGTTAAATTTATTATAATGTCTTGATATTTTCTGCTATTGTAAATGATTCTATTAAAATATGTTTCTTACATTATTAGTTTGCAAAATCAAACTTAATAAAGGTTTAATGGTTTCTAATATGGAGGATAAGGTTTATGAAACCTTGCATGAGATTTATTGTTATGTATTTGGCTTGTTTGCTGTGTAGAGTTTCTCTTGAAGTTACTTAAACAGTTTTTTTTTAGATTTAAATATGTAATAACCACTAGCATAAAGAAATATGACTGAATTTGTATATTTGCTTTTTGTATAGTGAATTGCCAAATTCACATAACTTAGCTATTTTGTATATTTAAAATATTTGTACGTTTATACATTTTGTCTAATTATATTGAAGTTTTCTTTATCTTTTTAGATTTTTGAAATTTATTTTCTCCTCTCTTATTATTTCCAGTAGAAAGTTTAAAAGCAGTGGTGGGCATGGTATTCTTGCTTTATGTGCAAGTTCACAGTAAGTTCAATCATATTGCCTGTGAGAAGTGACATCAGGTTAAAGATAGTTCCTTCTCTTGCTACTTTTCAATTGTTTTATATCATAAGTATCTATTGAATGATTTAATATAATTTCTATGTTTATAATCTAAATATCATGTCTCAATTAAAATTTACTTTTATGTTAGCATGGAAACTTTAAAAATGAGTAAATATATTGTTTACCTTTTCCACTTACTTCAATTTTTATATATATATTAATCATTTAAATCACCACATATTTTAAATAAAGCAAGACATAATTACTTTTTCATTTAGATATAATTCTTTTATATTTGCCTATATTATTACCTTTCTGCATATCTTTATTTTCTTCTATACTGATTTAAGAAAAGTATTCTGCTAAAAGTATGACTTTCACTTTGGTGGTTTACTTTTATAATCATTTTCATACTGTCCACCAGACCAGAATTTTCTCATTTTTATTGTATTCAAATATCTCTGTTTTGCTTTTTGTTGTAAAATAGTATGTGAGCAGTTCTTCCTTGTGGCTCTTTAAAATTGCAATTAAAATGTTTTATTTTATTTTTTTTCAGTTGGTATATCAGCCATCCCTCTTCTTTACTCCTCTGAATTTATTGAATTATTTCTAAAATAATTTGTTTACCTAAAGTATTTTATAAATATGAAAATACTTGTGATTTTTTTTTTATTTTTTAAAAGGTAGACAGAGAGAGAGAATTGATTTTTATCTATTCATTTTTCATCTGGCCTTTGTTTCTCCAGCACTTAGTTGTTTGCTGGGGTTCAAACCCAAACGCTCGCACATGCTGGCGAGCTCTTTAACCGTTGAGCCATCACTCCAGTCAGTTTCTAATATAATTTGTGCTTATCTCACATTCCTTTCTTTTCTTTTGTCTAATTTAATCTCATCTATTTTAAAAACTTTGAATTATTTCCATATATTTTTATATTTTTGTGCTTTTTCCCATATTTTCCCTTTAATCAAATTTAAATTTTTATATTGATATATCTTCTCATCTACTAATTCACTCTTTATGATTTAATTGGCTATTGGGATCCTGAATTGTGTTAGTTATATTTATTCATCCCCAGAACTCTATAAGATTTTGTAAGTGTATTTCTGGTGGAGTTCTCCATCATTTTATTCATTTTCTTCTATTTTTCATTTTTGTATTTTCCATTTTTCATAGTTACTAATGGTCTTTCTCTGATAATGATAGTATTCTATTTGTTTTTTTCTCCATGGTTGGGTCATATGATTGTTTTCTTTACATGCTTATTAATTTCAATTTATTATTAAATATTTTGCAAAAATAATTATAGAACCTATGAATTATATTAGTTTCTTTTTAAGAGATAATTCTCCTCTGGCAAGTAAGTCAATATTCATTTTAATGCAATGAGTGAATAAACTATTTAAAGCTGCTATTCATTTTTTGTAGGTCAAGTTATCTGATTTACAACTTACTCTTAAGAATTAATCCTCCAACAAGTTCCAAGGCAAGAATGACATATCCATGATTTTTCTTCCACTTTTTCAAGATCTGAACACTGCTTAGGGTTTCTCTCCCAAAAAGCAAAAGACTTAAGTCTTGAGCTGTGATATGCTTTCTGGGCCATATCATAGACTCCACAAAAGATTTCTTCATCATTGGTTCCTCTGCAAGCATAATGATTATTGAGACTTATGACTCAGGCAGCAGTGTTATTTAAAGAGTGAGTGATTTCATGTTTTGAGTTCATTTCCAGCGCATGAATGCACACTCATATTTCAGTTATAATGAGAAATGAGGCACATTGGTCTTGTGTAAGAGATGTCTTCATTGTAAAAAAATGGAAAATTTCTTAGCTTATTCATACATATTAAATTTATCTAACAACTTACTTCTATCACACAAAGGACACATATTATGCAACATCCACTACATAAAGAAGTCCTATTAGATTATTGGAACCTGATCTAACCAGATTAGCTTTTCCATATTTGGAAGAAAGGATAGGCAGGAACAAGACACAGCAAGGGTTTTTAAACCCATCTTAAATGATCAGACTTGAAGACAAATAAAAGTTCAATGCTTTATATTCTACAAGTTGGTTCTAATATGAAGTGGCAGAGGACAATAATATATTAATCAATAAAATCATTTTAATTTTTGTAAATGGAGTTTTTCCATGCATGTCAGATAATATTTTATTTATCTATCCTGGAAAGTTAAATTCAATTAGTTACTGAAATCAAATACTAACATAAAATGCAAATAAAGTATTTGCATTCAAAAGGGATAAACTATCTAGAGATAGAGAAACATAAATCCTGAATTGAGATATTGAAAAAGAGAAAGGATAATTCATTTGATTTTGAGTTACTATAATCATAAAACAGTGTGGATGACATCCTCTGTCAGAATTGATTTGGATTTTTTGTTTATTTTCTTTATTCCTTTAATTTCAGGATTTAACTTCTTGAATAATAAAATATTTTAATTATAATTATCTTCATGTTGTTGAGCTATAGTTGATAAAAATACTGTATGTATATATAAGATTTTCAATGTGATGTTATGTACATTTCTAAATAATCACCACAATCAAGATAATTGACATATGCATCATCACAAATTGACCATTTGTGTTGTTGTGAAAACATTTAAGAACTACTCTTTCAGAAAATATCAAGTGTGTACTAAAGGGTTATTAACTATACTCACATACAGTATATCAGATCTCTAAAACTTATGCATATGAATATGCACATAATTGCATATTCATCCTTTGAAAAACATTTCTCCATTTTTTTCAAACCCCAGCCCCTGTAATTATTATATTATTCTGCTTTATGAGTTCAACTATTTTTAGATTCCATATATAAGTGAAATTTCTAGTATTCATCTTTCTGTGTCTGATTTATTCCACTTAGCCAAATACCCTCCGGTTTAATCTATGGTGTTGCAGATGATAGTTTTTTTTTTTTTTAAGGCTGAATGTTATTCCATTGAGTATAGTTATGTTATTTATCATCTGCTTATGTATTAAATTTTATTCACTCTTCATTGGTGGATACTTAGGTTATTTTCATGCCGTGGCTATTGTGAAAAAATGTACAGTAAACATATGTACCGGTTGACAATTTTTTTTCTTTTTTGGAAAAAAAAAAGACTACCAGGGAATTTGTCATTATTAATTGGAAGATTTAAAATTTATTTTTTGTTTCCTTTCTTTTAATTTTGTTTTTGTTCTTTTGACAATTGAGTTGTGTGGATTCTTCATATATTTTAGACTGACTCTTCATCATATGCACATCTTGCAAATATTTTTTCCTACTCTATAGATTGTTATTTCTGCCAGTCCCCTCCCATTGAAACTTATTAGTTTTAGCTTAATGTTGTTCCACTTCATTTTGTTTGTTTCCCACATCTTTGGGGTTGTAGCCAGAAAATTATTGTGTAGCCCAATGTTATGGAATTATTGTAAATTTTCTTCAAGAATGTTCATGGTTTTACAACTTATGTTTTTTTCTTTATTTTGAGTGATATTTTTTGGTGTGTTTGTGTGTATAGTGTAAAACAGGTGTCCAAATTCTTTGTTTTCCATGTTGATATCCAGTTTACCCAACCTAATTTATTGAAGAAGTGAATTTTTTCCATTCTGATTTCTTGCTGGCATTGTTGAAGATGAATTGAGCTGGCCTTTATTCTTGCCAACCTACCTGTCTGTTTATATGTATCCTTGCTTACTATAATTTCACAATGTAGTTTGAAGTCACAAATGCGGTGCCTCCAGTTTTAACATTTCTAAAATGCTTTAGTTTTTCTATTTCTTTTGTAGTTCCACATGAATTTTAGATTTTTTCTATTTCTGTGAAAAAGTGTCTGAGGTTTTGTAAAGATTGAATTGAGTCTACAGATAAATTCAGGTAGTATAAACATGTTAACACATTAATTAATCTCATCCATGGACATGGAATGAATTTCCATTTATTTTTATTTTCGTTATTTTATAACTTATTTTTTATTCTTTCACCATTTTTCCCTTTTTACTTGTAATTGACTATTTGGAAATGACTTTACTTTTAGTTTCATAATTCTTTCATTTTCATGATTACATGTGTAGTTTAAACTTTGAGTATTTTTTCCAGTCTTCAATTGCATTATTCAACTCTAGAAGTTCTGTTTGGTGCACAATATCATTTATTACCTACCTTTATTTTTTTACATCTTATTGAGCTTTCTCAGAATTATTATTTTGAAGTATTTCCCAGACAACACATGTATCCCTTTTTTATTTGGTTTATTACTTGAGTTTTATTAGCATCATTTGGTTTTTCCATTTTTCCATGATTCTTTAATATGTGTGTGACCTTGCACTGGTGATTATGCACATGAAGAAATACACGTTTCTACCAGTTATATGGGCTAGTTTCAGTAAGTTTAAATCTTCTTTTAAGTCTCTGAGCTGACAGTGCTGAATCTAGAATAATGGTTCAGTGCAGTTGGAGTTAATCATGTAGCTGCTTTTGTGTGCAAAATTATATCCAAAATCAGTAAGCCTTTTTGTAGCTGTTATAGTAGGATGAGACCTTATGTGGTCCCTGTTTATACTAGCCTGTTTCCAAAACCTTGGAAATGGGGTAAAATTTCAGCTTCAGGGTTTGCAACTAGTAGGCTTGCTACTATGTGACTGGATCAGTTAGTGGGGTCTCGGTTCAGACTGCGTTGTCCCAGCCTTCAGCTGAGTGTGCCTGGATTGTAGTCACATGTTTGGTTCAGGGACCACAAGAAATCTGCAAATTTCAGGTTTGTCACTGGAGTCATGAATATGTGTTTCTGATGGCAGGTTCTTAGTCAGTCAATCTTGCTATGAAGGCTACAATTGAGAGTACTTGAGTAAATACATAGGGTCATTTCAGGATTCACAATAAAAATAAGATCATCAAATTAGTTTACAGGGAAATTGCTTCATATCATCCTGTATGTTCCTAGTGGTCATTTTTCTCTGCCACAGTCAAAAGAACTGGACTGATGATATCCACGGTCATTTTAAGATCTGTGGGATTGGAATTTGAAATCCCATTCCCCAGGTACCAGCTGGCAAGACTCCATCCGTTTTCCATGTGGACAAGATTATTCCCAGACTAAAGCGGAGAAGGGCAGGGAGCTGAGATAGATTCCCTTCGTTATCTGCTGTGAGACAGAAGCCAGCAAGCCCTATTTAGTGCTACCAATAGTTGTCTCTTCCTGAATCCATAACCCAACAGTACTAAGCTGGGCTCCTAGTCAAGGATGCCAGAAATTGAATTACAGGGTATTGTTGAAGTCTACAGATAGTAAGATGTATTTGCCATGGAATTGGAGAAAATTGTTCGGTTGATGTACTCAGCCCCTCACTAGCAGGGAAAGAGGGACCCTGTCCGCAGCGGGAAAGGTGAGCGTGCTGCGGTGCCTGTTCCCCAGCCTTCCCTGAAGACAATCAGACACCACAGGGAGTCAGGTCAAGCAGGAACTCGTTTATTAGCAGTCACACTCAAGCTTATATAGAAACCCAGCGAAAAGAGGAAGTGCGTGAAGCCTATAGTAGTAAAGGTCAATTTGTTTTTATGTTTTTTATGGGACCAAAAGGCCTGTCAATCTGGTGGTATCCTTCGATTGGCTTAGGCCTTCACGCGCTGACAAGGTTGGCCGGCCCTCCCCTGGGCTCCTCAGCGCCATCCTTGTTGCACTCTATATTTCCCCCTTTTTGTTTTATTTGGCCCACCTTGGGTTAGGTACAGGCTGGGCACCTTCATAAGAAGGTTTCACCATCAGAGGTCATCATAAGGGTGCAATTGATTATAATGAAGGCGGAGGGTCACGAGTTGGACCTCCTCTACCCTGGAACGCACAAAGGTCACCAATCTATTGATGACACACAGCCCAAATAGGCACAGCATTATTAGGATTGGTCCTAGCAATGTAGATATTAAGGTGGTGAGCCATGGCGACCAATTAAACCATTGTTCAAACCAAGGGGAGTTTGTCTAAAAAACGGTGGAGAGAGAGAGATGCAAGGAGTGAGTCCAGTCTGCTGGCACAACCAGAAGATAAACAAACATGAGGTGTAAGGAGAGGAAAGGACAGCCCAGCGGGCTGAAACTCCATGGGGTCGCCCCACTGGCGTAGTTCCGATGTGGTCGAGAATGAGCAACTTCCATCAACCTTTTACTTGGGATTGATGAAGGTTTCTGGCTTCTCAGCGCCACCAACTGAGTCAGGGGATCTCTTCATCTTAGGAGAATAGATGATTTGGGAGGTCCAAGACAATCCCAATGTTTCTGGAACTTTGGTTCGTCAGATTTTTTGGTAAAATTTAAAATATTTATAGTCAAAAGGGCCATTTGAAGTTGCAAATGGGGGTTGAGGATTCCCCCTTTTGTTTTAAAATTTGCTCTTTTAGGCATTGGTGATTTCTTTCTACCATGGCTTGGCCCTGAGGATTGTAGGGAATTCCTTTAGTATGTTTTATGTTATGTGTTGCCTCACTGACAAAACAGGGTCCATTGTCTGTTTTGATCTGCCCAGTAGACCTAGGGTAGCGAAACACTGAAGAAAATGGGATTTGGCATGTGTGGATTTTTCTCGTGTGTACTGTAGCCCAACAGGCTCCTGAGAAAGTGTCAATGGACACAAAAATATATTTAAGTTTTCCAAATGGGGCAAAATGAGTAACATCAGTTTGCCATAGTATATTGGGTTTTAATCCTCTGGGATTTACCCCTGCATCCTGGAGGGGTGGGGTACCCAGAGAAATGGCTGGCAGGACTTACAAGTGTGGACAATCCTTTTCAAATCCTTGATCAGGACAGAGGGGAATTGCTTATGTAAGCCTCTCCAATTTACATGAGTTAGCTCATGGAGCTGAGTGGCTTCATGGAGCGTAAAAACTTGTGCTTTAGAGGCAAGCTTATCTGCCCAAGAATTGCCTTGAGCGATAAACCCCGGAAAGGGGGTATGACCTCTGATGTGCTGAATGAAAATGGGGTTACCTCTTCCTTCAAGTAGGCTACTAAGCAAGATCATAAGCATGGAAATAGGATTGCTGTCAGTGGACATGTGGAAGGAGATTAACCATATAGAGGCTATCTGAAAAAAGATTAAAAGGCTGAGTAATATTCTGTAAAGCCATGATGATAGCTAACATCTCTTTGTATTGGGCAGACCCTGAGCAAGGTTGGAATCTATAAAATTGGGCCTCTCAGCAGAGGTCTCAAAGGCACCGTACACTGATCCCTTTTGACCCCCATCTGTAAAGACATAGAGTGCCCCAGCTATGAAGTCCTGCAGGAACAGGGTGGGCAGTCTTAGGGGCAGCCGTTGCAACAGGGGTGCCCAGTGCAATGATCCATAGTAGCAATCTATGCATCCCATATATCCCTCCAAGGAGATGTCTAGCCTGAGATTAGACCTAATGAGACATTCCACATCCTTTATTCTGAATGGGAAGATAATGGAGTGAGGTTCAAGACCATAATGTCTCAAAGATGTGTTTCTTCCTTTAATGATAAGGTTAGCGAATTGATCCGCCTGACAATAAAGCCTTGGCACCCCACTCAAAATCGCTGGAACCCATTCTATGGGTTGCCCTTCCTGCACGATGACTGCAGTAGTGAGGTGCTCTCCACTAATGAGCCAGAGGGACAAGGGCAGGTGCACAGAATATCTACGACACTCCATCCAGTGCATTTTTGAACCTTGTCTAGGCTCTGATAGTGGTGAGGTTTGATGATGACCTCATCTTGGGGAGATTTTCCTTTTAAAAGGGTGAACAATGGCAAGAGATCCTCTGTGGCACTGGTAGCCAGGGGCGAAGCCAATTAAGTTCCCCTAGCAAGCTTTGTAATTTGAGTACATTTAATTTAGAAGGGATAATTAATTTAGGTTTTAAGGGACTAACCCGTGTTAGATGTAACTCAGTACCAAGGACTTTAAATGGTGGAACGTGCTGTACCTTATCGGGAGCCACATTCAGCCCTCCTTTCCTTAGGAGGAGTAGGGTCCGAGTTAGCAGACCTGATAATTTGGAAGGGACAGGGTCCCCGAGGATGAGATCATCCATATACACATAGATGAGAGAAGACCTTTGTGACAGCAAAGGCTGCAATAATTTTGCAACAAAGCGTTGGCAAAATGCTGGGCTGTTGGCCATTCCTTAGGGCAATACAGTCCATTCATATCGATCATCTGGCTGGGAGAAATTAAGGGATGGTACAGAGAAGGCAAATTTTTCACAATCATTGGGGTGTAATGGAATAGAGAAGAAACAGTCCTTGATGTCAATAACTGTAAGAGTGAAGTCGGTAGGTATTTCAGGGATCCAGGGCATACCCTGTAGGGGAGTTCCCACCAACTGCATATTTTATTAATCTCCCTCAGATCTTGGAGTAGTCTCCATTTTCCTGAGGTCTTTTTTTATCACAAAAATCAGGGGTGTTCCAAGGACTTAGGGAAGGGCAAATGTACCCTAAAAGTAGCTGTTCCAGTACCAAATCCTGAAGAGCCTCAAGCTTAATTTTGGGAAGTGGCTACTGCTCCACCCAGATAGGCTTTTCAGATTTCTACCAGATACGTGGAGTTTGGAGAACAGTGGCCTTTAGGTTTGGGGGTAGACCTGTGTGGTTTTGCCTGGAGTGACCCTCTCAGAGGAGGGGGAGTAGCTGGAGGGATCTATATCCTCTACATCCCTCTCCTCGTAGAAGGCCCTATAATCAGTGGTCACGAGGGCATCCATCTGTCCCAGTATGTCTTGCCCCAACAAATTAGTGGTGAGTCCCTTTATAATCAAGGGTCGTACCCTCCCCTGGTCACCATCGGGGTTGACTCACTTTAGGTACATTGTGGTTTCTTTTGAGAGGGAGTTTCCCTCCACCCCCAGGATTGTGGGCCCTGGGACAAGCTGCCATTCAGAGGATACCTCTTCCACTTTCAAGACAGTTCTGTCCGCACCTGTATCAACTAGGCAGTTGAAATTTTGCCACCCAATGACCATGTTTAACGTGGGGCGTTGCACCTCCACTATAGGTACAGTCCAGTGGGCCTCTGGGGGGCGAGGCTCTCGTCCTCTCATAGAGGGTCCTCCTTGCTTTAATGGGGCTAGAGGATGCCCCTCACTCAGTTTAAAGGCTTGCCCTCGATATCAAATTTGGACCTACACTCTTTCTTCCAGTGATATCCTTTTCTGCATCAAGGGCACAGGGTGGAAGGTGTCTTGTCACCCTTAGGGGTTCCCCCCCATTTGAGGGCAGTCTCTCTTAAAATTTCCCTTTTGACCACACCTAAAGCAAGCTCCCTTGCTAGGGGCATCAGGTGAACCAATCCTTTGAGCCCCCAGGGCTTTGGTTATCACCTCTACTATGGCCTGTGTCTGCGTTTGAGCCTGTGCTTGAAGTGCCAGGGTAAGGGTATGTGACTTATGTGATTGAGTCCCAATGTCTCGGGAGGCTACAATCCACGTACTCATAGAGGCATCCCTCAGGCTTGCACAGGCAGTGCGATAGTCCCGGTTCAATCCCTCCCATACCAACAACTTAACAAATTGGTCCCTTAATTCTCCGGGGGGAATTTTTTGTTAATGCTTTGCTCAACCCTGTCAATGAATTCAGGCAGGGGTTCCCTGGTTTTTGTCTGACCCCCGCAATGGGGGATTCAGTGGGGCCCTCCTCTAACTTAGCCCATGCCGGTAACCCTGCATGTCGGACTTGGTCTCGACAGGGGTCAGCAATGGTCGCTTGTTGGATCCCTGTGGAGTGAGCATCCACCGTGCCTGCCAACATGCCATAGGAAATAGGAATAACGGGGTTAGCCCTTCTATTGGCCTCTGCTCTGGTGCAGCACTCTTCTTTATAGAATGAACACCACTTAATAAAGAGTGCAGATGGGAGTACCGCCTTGGTCACATCCATCCAATCCTTGGGGACACAAGGATTATAGGCTAGTTCCTGAAGTAATGTTTGAGCCCAGGATGAGCTGGGCCCATCTTCCGCCACTGCCTTTTTTAGTTCCTTTAGATCCCTTCCCTCCCAGGGGTGCCACTGTAGGGGCCTATTACCTCCTGGGGCTAAGTTAACTGTGAAGGCTTGGGGTTGGGACCCTGAACCCTTGGAGGAAAAGGAGTGAGCCTCTGCATATATAGGCTCAGATGGTCGTGCCAAGGGTTCATAGGGATCCTGATCTTGTGATTCACTCCTCAAGGGGGTATAAGAAGACTCCTGATTCTGGTTGGACTCTCCAGAGCCCCCCTCGGGCACCCCTGAACTGGGGGCACATAGGGGGGTCAAGGTCTCTGCCATGAGGAGAAGTAACTTTCACTTTTGTTTTGATCTCTAACATTTGCGCTTGTGGTGGGCATGGGTCCCCCTCTTTCTCAAAAGTACCCCAACTACCCCATTGAGTGCTCCCTTCACGGTTGGGATCCAACTTTTGGGAGACTTCATGTGAAGTCTCCCCATCTTTGTGATGCTCCCCGGAGTGCTCCGGAGCCGACAATAGGTGAGACGACCCGAGTTAGCTGGGCCGCTTCGCTCAGAAGGAGCCAAACAGGACGAACAGCGGCCGGGGGAAAAAATTCAGACTCACGCGTGGGTGGCGGCTTGAAACTTCTCCGTTTATTCTTCCCGCACATCCGTAGATATATATAGCAAGAGCAGGCTACTAAGGGACCAATAGTGAAGTGGTAAACTAGCTTATTTCAGCTGATGAGGGACTATTATGTTGGTGGCATCATCTATCATCGACTGGGAAGATGCGAAGAGAAAGAGAAAAGCAGCACTCCAGCGCAGGCACGTAGCTCACCTTGCTCAGAGCGCACGAAATGTGAAGGGGGAGGAGAGAGAAGTATTATGGCATCCAATTTTGTGATTTTTCTGTTACACAGAGCCC
>PVKS010035572.1:0-19979 GCA_004027875.1 Aplodontia rufa | reverse complement strand
CTTATATGACCAAGGTAGTCTGCTTTAAAATAGAAATGAGATCGTGGTCAATGAGGTAGCACACCTAAGGACAAGAATTTTGCAACTCCTTTTGCTTAATGAATTCCTTTTCCTCTGGTTATTTCTATAATTAGTACAGTTTCCATGAAATTAGGAAATTAGGAAATTAGGAATGATCCCACATAGTTTTCCTCTTGGACCGGACAGTTTAGAGGATGTAGAGGGTTTGGGAAGGAGGTTTTTTTTTTCTTTTTAACCAGCACATTCTTTCTTGACTTCTGCAGTCAAAGCGAGCAGACATACCTGTGCTTCAGTTCTGTCCCCTGATCCCATGCTTGCGCCACGGGAATAGGAGATCTGAACACTGAGTGAGAAGTTATTTATAGTCTCTTCTCCGATCCCACACGGGTTGGGATGATTTAGACATAAGAACAAGACTAGGATCTGAGCAACCAGTGGGGACCGAATGACAAAGAATAAGGGTATCAATTTGCAGTAAATATGCAGCAACAGCCTTTCTGTGATATTTGAAAACCATGCAAGGCAGTTTCCTCTTTCTTCTATCCTATGTGCCATTTGGAGAAAAAAAAAAAATCCCAAAGACTCTGGATGTACCTAAAGAGGGAACTACTTGGATAATGGGTTTGTTCAGATCAATTCAGCAACTTATATTTTGATCCGTTGCTATGTTTAATACCTTGCTGGATGGGAATAGAAATGCATTTGACTCTACTCTTTCCCTTGTTAGCTCTGAAGCTTGGAAAAATCTACTTAACCTCTGGCTCCAGTTTCTTCACCTTCTGATAGAAGAGACTGACACTCATTCACTGAGTCGTTAGGACGATTAAACAAGGTCATGTATATGATACGCTTTGGCCAGGGCATGGCATTCATTTATTCAACAAATATTTATCGAGTGCACATCTGTGTTTGAGGTGCTTTGCTGTAATAATCCCTCCATAAACATAAATTTGTTTCACTCTTCCTTTTCCTCTGATCCTTAAGAACGTCATCATCTAGTAGAAGGTAAGAAAAGCAGAAAAACGTGCAGAATTCAAACGAGAATTCTAGATCTGCGTACAAAAGGTACCAATGAATTGGGAAGCGTAGTGCACGGAGAAGGAGCTCGGAAGGTGTTTATGATGGATATGGAATTGTTAATGTGTGTCAGAGCTGATGAGGAATTTGGGGCTTAGATAAAAGTGGGTATGGGAAGAAATCTTGACTTCAATATCCAGTGGAAGCAACTGAATGTTAATATAGGTGAATAGTTCCTGGGAAGAATTTTTAAAAATTCCCCAGGAAAATGATATCTGGAACTTAAAACGTCTTAGTTGTATTTTCTAAGAGCTTCCTTTTTTCTTAGCAAGATTAATGCTATGTTGTGGCATATGCTCACAGTAGGTTAATAAGTGGAAGATATTGTATCTCATACTTTTAGGTGATTCTTGGATTGTGGAAACTCCAGGAAATCTAGAGGTTAATAGTTAAACAAGGATATCATATCAACCAGGTTTATAGACGCACTGTAATTATATAAGCAAGCTGTTGGTTCAGTAATCAACGTCTAGCTAGGTCAGGGAATATTTTCCAGAGAATGGCCGCAGCTGTAATTTTCATTTTTTATAACCTGCGAACATGGCAGTCTGCCGTTTCCATTTCCGAGTGCCCCTTTCTTCTCTAGAATCATCTGAAGCCAGTTTAAGAGGAGGAGAACCCACCAGTGTGTTTCTGGATTCTCACTCTGCTAAGTTTCTTTACTTTACCAAACTTCCTTTCTCAAGCATACAATTGGACACTGGCAAGGGGTTTCATGTATCTGTTCCTATAAAATATGGAATATTTTTAATTGTGGAAAAATACTGTTTAAAAGATAAATTATATTGAAAAGAATATAAATTAACTTTTTGTGATCTTGGTTTCAAAAACAGAATGGTCTATAGCTCTGGGGCTCACAATGGGGCATTTCTGTTTTGTAGGTTTTCTACTTTTTATTGGTGCATTATAGTAGAATGTAACGGTGGGACTTCTTGTTACATATTTGTACATGCACACAATATAACAATATAATTTGGCCAATGTCACTGCACAGCACTAACCCACTCTCTCCTCTGTTCCCAGTGGGGTTTGTCTCCATGAACTTGGTGCTGAGACACCTGCTTCCCCTCAGTGACCTCATTCAATCAGAGTTACAGCAGTGGGTGAGGGACCTGGGGACTGAGAGTCCTGAGAAGCGCAGGACACTTTCTGCCCTACCTTGCTGTGCAGGTGAAGATGCCGTGTGACCAAGCCAGGTAGACAGGACCTTCTGGCCATGTCACCTCTTTCCAGTGACTTGCCAGGTCTGCATTTGGGATTTTGTTCCAATGAGCTCCTATTTTCGTAGGGAAGGTAGGGAGACAGGCAGTTTTAATTCTGTTCCTAAATAGGTCACTGTGTTGGGTGAATACAGAGAAGAGTAGGATCCTATTTCTACCCTCAGGAAGCTCACAGTCTGGGGGATAAATTTGTTTGCTGAGTTGATTAACTAAGTAGCAGAAACTGTGTGCTTAAGGAGCAGAAATGGATTCTGATTGCTCGAGGTGAGAAGTCCAGGTTGTAGGTCCCTGAGTGCTGGTGATGGGGTTGGCCCCTTCTGCAGGCCGGGAGGAGGAATCTGCTCCATGCATCCTCCTCGGCTTTGGTGGCTTGCCGGCAAACTTTGGCATTCCCTCCTGTTCAGCTGCACCACCCAGACCTTTGCCTTCACGTTCATGTGGACTTCACCCCTTCTATACCAAATTCTCCTGTTTTATAAGGAAGCCAGTCAGAGTGGAGCAGGGGCCCGCCCTACCCCAGTGTGACATCATCTTAATTAAGTATATAAGCAACCACCCTGTTTTCAAGTTAGGTCACATTCTGAGGTGCTGGTGGTTGGGACGTCAACATATTATTTTGGTGGGGGATATAGTTCAACCTGTAGGAAGACAAAGATGACAGCCAACTGGCACTACTCGGGGTGACATGCAGGTGAGATCCAGGACAAGATGCAGCCCAGATGCTGAGGATAACCAGGCTCCTAAGGACGTGGGAAGTGCAGAAGGCCTAGCGGGAGAGGGAGGACCCGGATTTGGCATAATGGAACTTGAAGTGTGGTTCTCAGGAGGATAAGGGAGTGAACTGAAGCTTGCTGTCTGGTCGCGGAGTAGACACCCGCTCTTCTGGTTTTCTATCCTTAATGGTAGACTGGATGCTTCTGAATTGGGGTGTGTTAAATTAGAACACACACACACACACACAAACAGAAAATATGCTGTTGTTACATTGATTCCCAAAACTTAATCAGTATTAAGATTTTTTTTTTTAAAGAGACAGGGACAGTAAGAGAGACAGAGAAAGAGAGAAATGACTTTATTTAGTTTTTCACATGGCCTTAGTTGCTCTAACACTTAGTTGTGTACGTGGTGCTGGGGTTTGAACCCCGGTCCTCATGCTTGCCAGGCAAGCGCCGAAACCGCTGAGCCACTGCTCCAGTCCCCAGTATTAAGATTTAATGGTAATGAGACCACACATCAGTCTCAGGAGGTTGTCACCAGTGGCTTTGACAGGTTAGGGAACAGGGCTTGGTGGTTGGGCGATAGGAGCATCCTTCCTGGTGTGTCTTTAATGGAACGAAGCTCGAAGCTCGAGAGGTAGTGAGAGTAAGAACCAAGGATCTGTAGCCAGGCAAAGCTTTTGTTTAGAAAAGGTCTGCAAGGGGCTGGGGTGTAGCCCAGTGGTGAAGTGCTTGTCTTGCATGTGTGAAGCCCTAGGTTCAATCTCTAGCTCCAAAAAAAGAAAGGACCTGGCGGGGGTGGGGAAGGCCTGTAAGTCTTTAAAAAATCCTGCAACTCAAGTGATACCAAGCTCCTGCAGTATTTGTGGCTGTTGTTGATTTGTTTTCTGGTGCTGCAGGTGAAACCCACAACCTTGTGCAGGCTAGGCAAGTACTCTTGCACTGAGTTTCATCTCCAGCCCTTGATTATTAGCAAAAAGCCTTTTCAGCAGTGTGTGTGCTTCTTTAAGTAAATAGGCAGCTTTATTTTCTTAATGCAATCTAAGTACAGTTAACATAAAATTAAGCGTAAACATACCAGGAGCTGCATCCATAAGAGGGGTCAGTGAGGAAAGTAATAGTCAGGCATGTTGTATGAGTCGACTGGGGACAGGGTCAGGGGGAAGGAGCTGCCAGCTTGGAACAGATGTCCATCATCTGTCAGGTTGTCCTGCCAGGGGGTTGATGGCGGTAGGCTTCAAGAGTGGGGGCCAGATGGTGAACCCAGAGAAAGTCACAGGAAGGTGAGACGCAGGCCCAGGCCTCCCTCAGAGCTGGAGGCATGGTCCTGGGACAGGTGATCCAAGTAACAAAGAACGAACAGGTGGGTCGCACAAGCTAGGCAGAAAGTTAAGAACGAGAGGAGTCAACATGGAAGGGAAAGAAAGACAGAATAAACAGAGAACAATTGGAAAGCAGGGATCAGAAACTGAAAGGGCCAGGAAGCCAGGCTGCAGAATACAGGCAGCGAGGTGGATTTCATCACACACCAACGCTGCCTGCAAGAAATGAGTGTCCACCTCACTCGCGGCTTCCTTTTGCAGAAGCAGATTTTTTCATCTGGCTTTTGGTGGAGATGCACTCAGGAGGAGGCTGGGGGAGTAGGGTGTCGAAGGATTCACAGAGAAAGAGCAATAGAAACTAGTCTGAGGCTTGTTCAAAACGAGCCCAGACTTCTCCTCCGTGGGGAGCACCTGGGCCCTGCTAAGTGGGACCCGTGGAGGAAATCCGCAAGCCATGAATCAGCCAGGCTTAAGAGGAAACCAGCTCCTAGTTTGCTCAGGCAGGTGAGGAGGGGAACATAGTCCAGGTGAAAAAGCAGCTCTGGGGCCCACACATCTACCGCACAGCGGAGGAGAAGAAACGCAAGGTCCAGAGGAAGGGTTCTGCCTTCACAATTTTGTTCTAAAAATTTTATTGGGGGATGTAGAGAGCCTTGGAAGCTGCCAGTTTTCCCGCCCTTTGATCCAGCATTACTGTTTGTGGGAATCTGCCCTATAATGTGTTATTGAATGCCTACTGTGTGCTGGGTTTGTGGCAGGCACTTTCTAAGCACAGAGAGTACTGGAATAGCTATAATTCTCATAAAAACCTGGGTGGTAGGTAACTAATATTTATTCCCATTTTACAGAGGAGCAAGTTGGAACTCAAGTTGTCCCAGATCATAAAGTGAGTGGACACAGAGGTGGAATTTGAATCTTTTTCTTTTTGTGCGGTGGTGGGGATGGAACCCGGGGCCTTGTGCATGCTAGGCAAGTGCTCTACCACTGAGCTACGTACACTCCCAAGTTCATTTAAATTCCAGAGTTCATTCCTCTTCCTATGTTACTACTATGTCAAATAGTGAAAAATAAAAACACCCTTTTTGTATAATAGTGAAGGAATAGGTTAAGTTATATTGGATCACTGCCAGAGATAGCCAGTTATCAAGAGAAGGGAGTAGTGTTGGTGAAAAGCTGCTTACTCAGGAAGCATCTGGAGTGTGATTACACACGTGTGTGTGCTTGTGTATTGTGCGTGTTTTGTTTTATTGCAGGTAAGAGTCTTTCTTAGGGAGAATTTCATTGAAGCCATTTGCAGGAGACGCCAGAGTCTGGTGGTTTCTGAATGACACATTCTCTGACTCCCTTGCTCTGTCTCGCCGACTCTTGGGAGAGTCCCTCATTCCATCTTTCTCTGGGGTCTTCTCTGCCCTTTGCCTACTCTTTGGACCCGACTCACGCGTTGGCATGCGCATGGGTTCAAGGAACCACCAGCCCTGCATCTGTCCATGACTGTAGTTTTCGTATGCACCATTCTTTGGCTGTTTACAGTCACTCATTGGAGATCAAATTCTGTATCATTCTAAAAAAGGAAAAAGGAATAGATCTCTGATGATGGATTGGCTGGATCTGTGCTCTTGAATTGTCACGTGGGCCATGTCCACCTTGAGGTGCTGTAGAACCAGGTCATCTGGGAAAGGGGCATAGGTGGGACAAATGACTGATATGATAAACAGACCAGAAGAAAATGAAAGAAGAAATAAAAGCCACGACTATGGTTGGTCATGCTACGTGAAACGAAGCTCCGGCAGTGTTGTGACGGTGATGTTTGCCTCGCACTTTTCATACAGCCCTTTGGAAAGTTGCGAGTATTGATAATAAAGAACTTGGTTCTCAGTCTTCCTGGATTTGCTCACGTGCTCTGTGACTGGGAGAGGCTGAGATCAGGTAGCCTGCCATGTTTTCTGTTGCTGGGTGCATCCATAAGGAGGCCCCTGGAGCCATAGAGAGAGCCATGATGCCATCTGATGAACAAACTGACCCGGTGGCCCAGGAGGACAGCAGGAAGAGCACACTGGTGCTCTCTACTGGCTGAGTGACAAATGCAGGGTTGTCCAATGATGTGACAGCTGCCCGAGTCCTGTGATTATAAATAGACTGGGCGTTGGATATGAGACAAAATGCAAAGACAAGACCCTGGAATCATGGCCTGTTACATTTAGTAGGGACTTAGCAACGTTCTAGGCTGACCCCTCATTTGATAGATGAAGCATTTATGACCAAGAGAGAGTAAATAATCAGAAATGCCAAGATAGTGCTGAGCCAAGCTTGGAGGACAGCTCTCCTGAAACTCCCACCTGAGCTGCAGAGAGCATCTCGGACTCATCTCGATGCGAAGTCAGACTCTGACTCTCTGGCGAGCACTTCCATGTCTTTTCTGAAGAGAAGCTAACCCTAGAGGCTTAAAGCTGAAAACAAGGCGACGCACTGGGAGTTGTGGGAATCAGGACCTCTGTTTATTCATTTGGTCCTCAGATGACTGAATGGGTCTGTCCAATCATGCATGCAACCATCCCTCCATTTATTCACTCCCTGGACATCCATTCTCCGGGTGTTCACTGATAGGCACGGAGGAGTTAGCAGAGATGATTCCTACTTTGGGGAGGCTCATATTCTAAGGTGGGACTGATACGTCTTCCACTGTTTGCGATATGACGGCTCAAAGGAGAAGCGATCAACTTCGCGGCTTGGGAAAGGTGCATGTGAGAATTGGGAATTGGGAGACCTAGCTTTGGAGTGTGCAATGGCAAGAGAGTCCAGGAAGTCCTGAAGGTCTGTGGCAGAGGAGTGAGAGATGAGGGAGGAGGAACAGCAGGGGCCAAAGAGGGCATTCACTGCTGAACTCAGTCACATCGTGAAGCCCTCCTGGGAGAGGGCCTCTTCAGCAGCTACATTAGCATGATTTTATATTTTAGACTTGACTGTGCATCTCTGTCCCTTAGCAACAGGTTTTTTTGTTAATATTCTGAGCTCAGTATGGAGTAGAGAGCCAAATTGGCTGTGAAGAGCTTTCTTTTGGCAAGTCCGTGGCTAACTTTATCAGGAAAACAAAACAGATAGCAACCTCTATGGGAGAAGAGTGTATGTATGCCTGGGTTGATCAGCAGGGAACGCAGTTTTCTTTACCCCTTGACTCACCTCCTGATGGTGCTTCTCATTGGTGCTTCACCCCCTTGCTCTGGCCCCTCTCTTCCATGGGGCATGCCTGGAGGTGTGATTATATGGTTTTCAGGTATATGGGCATGTCCCCCATCCTGCTTTTTGCTTTTTGGTGAACGAACTTGATGTTCCTGCCTGCCACGGACTGGGGAGCTTGCTGGCTTTCCCTGTGTGCATCGTCTATGAGGTCATGTTGATGCGGCCACATTTGAGTGCCTGCCATCCTGCAGGTTTCAGAGAGCAGAGACTTGGCCTCTGCATTCTGGAGCTGAGACTTCTGGACGTTTGGAAGTCAGTCTCACACTCCGCAAGAGGAGAGTGTGCTAGGGTTCCAGAGAGGCTTGCGGAAGTGCGGGAGGGAGCGCGTGGGATGCCCACGAGATGCAAACTCAAACCTGAGCTGGTCTCTTCCAGATCTCGTGTGCAGCAAATATTATTTCTGGTTTTTTTTTTCACGTTTTTCCCAACTTGAAATTTCCAAAATGTGTATCCATAGACTTGCTGAGTTCTTAGCAACAAACGTAGCAACACATCAGAGACAAACAAATGAACTAGTTATCTGTAGTTTTAACTAGATCTGTGATCTCGTCCACATTGCTGACCTCCTCCGGCCTAGGATTTCTATTCTGTGATGAGATGGTTAATTCTGTTGTTCTAAAGAAATGCCGAATGTGGTTAGAAAGACTCCGGGAGGCTAAAGCATATGGAGAATACAGAGATTTCATGCAAATACAGGAGCATAAAATGAAGATGGGTGGATGCTAGCCTCCCTGGGGCTCAAGGGAATTCCCCCCACCCCCTGCCCCTGCCAACTTTTTTTTCTTTTGGTGGAAGTTCGGAAGAAACCACATACTTCAACCATACTCTAAGAGTAACCTGAATTTATGTGTAACTGACTCTTGTTTATTTTCCAAAGTGCGTTTATCCATCTCACTCTGCTGAGAATAAAAGATAAGCCATGGAGATAGCAGAAGAATGGCCCTTGTATGATTTGACCAAGAAAGGTTGTGCGGTTTGGTTTTCTTTTTTTTTTTTTTATAAAGAGAGAGGGACAGTGAGAGAGACAGAGAAAGAGAGAAACAACTTTATTTAGTTTTTCACATGGCCTTAGTTGCTCCAACACTCAGTTGTGTACATGGTGCTGGGGTTTGAACCCGGGTCCTCGTGCTTGCCAGGCAAGCACCGAAACCGCCGAACCACCGCTCCAGGCCCTGGTTTTCTTTTTAAGAAAAGGGCAGCACTGGCTTTGTGAGTTGGTTTAGGTGAGATGTTCCTAAAAATTAAAAACATTAATAATCTGAAATATATTTCAATCATTTGGAATTGATTTAAAAAAAAAATCTCTGCTGCCAGCAGCGTTGGATTGTTGGGCTGCACACAGCGCTTTAAAAGAAGTGAGCAGCTGCCACTCTCCTGGTCCTCTGTGGGGATTTAGCTTTGGAACCATAACAAGTTTGCAAATTCACAGATCTCATCTGAATTCCATCCTTTTCTCGGGAGCTTCTGAGATGCTAACCCATCCCCTGAGCTCAGCCCTTTGATTCTCTTGATTCAAAGGACCCTCACTGCTTTCTCTCCCTGCTGGACATGCTAATGATTAGGCAGGGTGAAAGGGAGTCTTAATGAAGAAACCATAAATTATTTCTTAAATGATAGTAATTCTACAGTACGTATTCTCTATAGCTCCACATAAAAGGGACTGATCGAAGGTTTTTGCTTCTGTTATTTGTGCATGGGAAAGATTTTTTTTTTTTAAGAGAGAGAGGGACAGTGAGAGAGAGAGAAAAAAAATCAATTTTATTTAGTTTTTCATATGACCTTCATTGCTCTCACACCTGCTTGTGTACGTGGGTGCTGGGGTTTGAACTCTCGTCCTTTCGCATGCTGGGCAAGCGCCGGAACTGCCGAGCCAACGTTCCACCCCATGGGAAAGAATTTTAAGAAGCAGTTTTCTACCCTGTTTGCAACATTTTATCCTCAAAGCCCAGCTCACTGCCTGGCCCCACTGTAGGTGGCCAGCAAGTGCCTTTGGAATAAATTTTTTTTATTGGTGTTCAGGGTTGGCTTTCGGCAGACTTGTCAAGTAGACTTAGGTGGTGCTTGGTAAATCCAGTCCCCTGTTTCTAGTCTTTCCTCTCACTGCCCGTAACAGAATATCTTGTCACCTTGGAACCTCATGCATCCTCTTTCTGTGAATATATTTTTTATTGTGATAAATACACATAAAATTCATCCTTTTAGTAATTTTAAAGTGCACAAGTCAGTGGAGTTGTACACACGGTTACTATCTAGTTCCAAAGCATTTCTGTCATCATAGAAGGAAATCCTGTACCCACTAATCAGTCACTTTCCAACTTCTCCCAATCCCTGGCAACCACTAATTTACTTTTTGTCTCTTTGGATTTTCCTGTTTTGGACATTTCCTATGAAGGGCTTCATACAACATGTAATCTTATGTGTCTGGCTTGTTATATTTAGCAAACATTTTCAAGGTTCATTCATGTTGTAACTCGTACTTCTTTCCTTTTCATAGCTGAATAATATTCCTCCACGTTGATAAATCGCATTTCTTCTTTTTACATTTCTTGTCAACATTTAGTATCTAGAGAACCTCTGAAAAAGCAGTTCATAAATTATATGCAAGTGTTGCTAATAAGCTTAAATTGAGAACTCATCCAGGGGAATTTGCATTTTTTGGAGGAAAACAGGTTAAAATAAAGTAGTATGTTTCTAACAGTGATATCGCAGAGATAGGAGACATTTCCAAGAGTTCAGAGGCTTTCTGGAAGCCAGTGAATTCCGTGTTTGTGACAGGCTGACTTCTTGTGAAGCTAAGCCTACCCGTAGCTGTGGGACTCCAGAAAGCATGAGCTGAGTAGACGGGCGTGTTGGTCCTGACCCCGGTTCAGCTGCTGTCTAGCTGTGTGGCCCGCAGTTCCCTCAGTCCAGTGCTTCTGTTTGTTATTCTGGTTCCTTGGGTTTGGCTTTGTGTCGGGCCCTCTGCTAAGCTCATTCACATGCATTATCACATTTGATTCTCACAAAATTATATGGAAAATGTGTAATTCTGTCCATATTTTATTGCTGAGAAGTCTGTAAATAGGAGGTGTGGGAGACTAAATACACTAATTGAGGTTTCACTTCTGGTAAACCATGAGGGAGAGACTCAAAACTCATGTCTGGCTATCTTTGGCCTGAGCTTCTAATGACTCTATGGGAAGGGTGGGTGAACTGCAGCGGCCTGCATGTTTTTGTACAACTTCAGAGATAAGATAGTTGGTCCATTTTTAAATAATGATATCAGAAGAAGACTATTTCATGACATGCGGAATTGTAAGATGTCCAGGTTTGAATGTCTGTGAAGTTGTATTGGCATATGGCCACACTTATTTGTCACGTAACCTCTGCATTTTTATTGCAATGGTAGAGTTGAGCTATTGGGACAGAAACTCTATGGTCCACAGAGCCCCAGATTTACCCTCTGCCCCTTTATAGACCAAATTTGCTTTTGGTCGTCCATCAAATGGGGAAAGAATTAAATTATTCCTCAGGTCTCTTTCAACTTTGCTGTTTTCAGAATTGCAGAGAAAATTACCCAGATCGTCTGTTTTCCTGTGAGGTCTCTAGCTCTTCTGACCTTCCCCTCTCTCAATAGTTGAGTGTTCCTCTTTGCTAAAAAGTCCAGCTAAAATAGATGTCCTCCCACCCACTCTTCCCTCCAGTCGTAAATCCGTGCCCTGACGTCTCAACTCATCTCTCTATCCTTTCATCGATTCATCTATTTTGAATAATAACAGTATTACCATTTATTAGATCTCTACGATTTCAAGCCCTCAAGGGAGTTGTAAAAATGGTGCTGAGATATCTGTTGTAAGGTCAGGATTATTATTTCCATTTCTGGGATGGGAGAATTGAAGTGTAGGGAGTTCAAATTGCTTCTCCAAGGTACATATGTTAGCATGTTGTGGTGCCAGCCTTTGAAACCTCATCCCTCTGACCCCTCAGCTATTGCATGTCCTGACTGATGTTGTCTCTGCACTCTGTTCCTACTCCACCCTTTACTCTGTTCCTCTGTCTATACTCTTTCATTTTCTCCTCTCCTTTTCCTTCCTTCCTTTTTCCTCTTCTCTTCTTTTTGCTTGCAGTGCTGGGGATCCAACCCAAGGCCTTGAGCATGCTAGGCAAGTGCTCTACCTCTGAGCTACTCCCCTAGGCTTTCCTCCCACTTCTTCTAATGGTTTTTTGCTTTTTCTTTTTCTTCTTTTTAATAAAGAGAGAGGGACAGTGAGAGAGACAGAGAAAGAGAGAAACAACTTTATTTAGTTTTTCACATGGCCTTAGTTGCTCCAACACTTAGTTGTGTACGTGGTGCTGGGGTTTGAACCTGGGTCCTCGTGCTTGCCAGGCAAGCGCTGAAACCACTGAGCCACCACTCCAGCCCCATGGTTTTTTCTCTTTCTTTCTTTCTTTCTTTTGTATTAAGTTTTTGCATCCTGAGAATAACATTCCCCTTGGACTAGCTCCTCTTCTGGCTAGAAGTACCGAAAATAGGAATAGCATTTTTTGAACCCTTGTATTCACACATCAGACATGTTCTCAATACTGTATAAATATTGTCTGATTGGGATCTTCTAATAACTTTATGGGGTAGCTATTATTATTACCCCTTAAAAAAGGCAAAACAGATAAACTTTAGAAAACATAAGAAATTATACAGGGGCAAGCAGTTAGGAAGGGGTTAAACAAAGATTTCAGCCTTCTATACTTCTTAGTTACTTCTTAGTCCACCCTATCTAAATTCCCACCCTGCGTGAGTCTTCCAGTGGTCCACTCTGGCTTCTTTCTTTTTCTTTTCTTTTCTTTCTTCTTTTTTTTTTTTTTAAGAGAGAAGAATAGTGAGAGAGAGACAGAAGAAGCAGAGAGATTCAATTTTTATTGAGTTTTTCACATGGCTTTCATTGCTCTGACACTTAGTTGTGTATATGGGTGCTGGGATTTGAACCCTTGTACTTGCACATGCCAGGCAAGCGCCATAACCACAGAGCCATCGCTCCAGCCCTCTGTCTGCCTTCTTTCAACATGACTTTCTTTTCACATCTCACATCTGATCACTACATTCTCCACACTACTGACACTGCTCATACGGCTCCCTTGCGACTTTCTTTCCTTTCAATTTAGAGAAATTCTTTAGCCATTCTTTGTCATAGTTTCTCTTCATTTGAGAATGTCTTTTTTTTTTTTTTTTTTTAAAGAGAGAAACAACTTTATTTAGTTTTTCACATGGCCTTAGTTGCTCCAACACTCAGTTGTGTACGTGGTGCTGGGGTTTGAACCCGGGTCCTCGTGCTTGCCAGGCAAGCGCCGAAACCGCTGAGACACCGCTCCAGCCCCTTTGAGAATGTCTTGATTTCTTCTTCATTCCCTTTTCTTAGATATAGTATTTTGGGCTCAGTTTTCTTATTGGATTTGAAAAATGTGCCACTTCTTTCTAGCCTCCATTGTTTTCGATTAGAAGTCCGTTGTCGTTCAACTTGTTTTCTCCTATAAATGATACGTTATTTCTTTCTGGCTACAATCAAGATTTATTTCCCCCTGTAGTTTTCTGAAGTTTCAGTATCATGTATTTTGGCATGAATTTCTTTGGGTTTATGCTGTTTGCATTTGCCCAGTAAAAGCATAGTGATTTGAATCCCACAGGAATATGTGTGTATCAGGGTGGGTGTGTGTGAAGATTTTTTCTCAAATCTGGGAAAATGTCAGCTTTGACTACTTTTTTAGTCCCACTCTCTCCTCTTCATTAAGAGTCCAGTGATGCAGATGTTATTATTTTTTTAATTTGTTAAAGTCGCACATGTTACTGAAGATTGTTCTCTTTTCATTTTTCCTATCCTAGTCTGTTGTCCTGTTTGGGAAATTTCTATTGAATCACCTTCAAATTCACTTAATTCTTTCCTTTTTATCCTCCATTCTGTTATTGAGATCATCCATTGCTTTTTTTTTTTAAAGAAAGTTTATTGTTGTCGTATTATCTAGTTCTAAATTTTCCATACTATTTAAATATATTCTAGTTCCTCACTGAGACATTCTTTCTCTTTTGTCATTTGTTCAAGCATTTTCACTTACTTGTGGAAGCATTTGCATGATGGCTGCTGCTTGAGAATCTTTTCCCGATGTTTCCAACTTCTGTATCATCTCTCTGTTGGTTTATCTCCCTTTTCCATTCAGTTTGAGATATTTCTGTTTCTTGGTATGATAAGTGACTTTTGATGGAAACCTGGACATTGTAAGTATTATATTATAAGACTCTGGTTCTTATTTGAAGCTTACATTTTAGAAGGTCTCCTCTGGTGCCACCATGGTGGGTGAAAGAGGGTGTGGCTTTTAACTCCCAGGTGAGGATGTAGATATAGGTTCTTCATGTGACTTCTCTAACACCTGGGGCGGGGTCAGGTCAGTTTTCTGTTAGCTAGGTGGGCATGGTTCAGTCCCCCTGGTAGTCCTCCACTGACACCTCCATCATTAGGGGGCAAAGAGGTCCCTGGTTACTGCTGTCTGTGACCTTGTTTTCACTAAGTGGTGGTAGAAATCTTGGTTCTTCACTATGCTTTGTCTGATACCACCTTAACGAGGAAGAGGAAGTGACTTTAAAAAATTTTTTTTTTTTGATATCTCCTTTGGTTTGTGTTGACCATCACTGCTTACTGTAAAGCCATTTAGTTACTTTAAAAAAACAGTGCTATTATTTCTCTATTCATTTGATTGTTCCTTCTATTACCTTTTCTTGGCTCCCCTATCTTCTTCCTCTCAAATGTGGACCCATTGTGGAGTAGCTCTCCTTTGGAGGTGGGCCTGCTTCCAGACCGCTGGGTTTTATCTCCCGTGACTGCCAGCTCTCTCCCGCAAGGTCTTACCTCTTCTAGAGGCCTCAATCCTGATGGCCTCACCCCTTGGAAGACACTTTTATCTACACCTCCACCAACACTTTGGATTTACTATTTACAACCCAAATGCCTTTGGTTTTGCCTTCTGTTTTCTTCCAATCCTGTTCTCCTCTCGATTTTCCAACCTTTGTCCGTAGCAACACTCTTCCTATACACCTATGGACACTAGATCATCTGGTGCCTTAGTCTCTCTTGTCCATTTTTCTTTCAAAGTGCCTATCTTCATGGTTTATTTAGGGCAGAAAGCACAAGTTAAGTCTGGTTCTGCCACATGTAAGCTGTGTGACCTTGAATACTTTACTTAGCTTCAGTAAATCTTAGTTTCTCCATCAGTTAAATAGGAATGGTGATAATTGGCAACCACAGAGGCTTGATTCAAAGATGAAATGAGATAATTTATGTCCAACACTAAACATTCCTGACACCTAATAAAGACTTAGTCATCGTAGCTCTTAGGCTTCTATTAGTATAAAACATTTTTTTTTCCAGTCTATTGCTCAGTCCTGAGCCCCAGAATTCCCCTGCTTGGTTTTCTAGGGTGCTTCATCATCTTTTTCTGCCCAAAGCATTCAATTTCAGTTCAGCTTTTTTTTTTTTTTTACTCTCTCACCCGTATTCTTTCTACTTAAGCATATAATGTCCCTGTCACGCTTAGTGTCTTTCATTAGAACGACTTTTCTACTCCTTTCCTTCAGATTCTGTGCATTTGTCAGCCTCAACTCAAGAGCGGACTCTTCTGTGGCTGTTCCCTTCCGTCCTGATCCCTTCCTTTCTGAACTTCCTTTGAACTTGGAGCACACAAGCCGTAGACTGTGTCACCATGAGGCACCACGGAGCTCATGCTCTTCCTCCCACCTGGCCAGGTTACCCTCCAGGTGATGGGGAGGGTATGACCGAAGCTCAGAATTTTTAAACTAAAAATTGTACATTTTTCTTCTAACATCCCGTTCTACTTCTGTGTGAAAGTTCTGAATGGAGCTGGTCCTGTACTGTTTGTAGATGCTCTAATGTTCTGAGTTTGCTTTTCCACATCATTGGACTACATTTTGGTTTCTTTCAGGGAGATTTCCCCCTCCTCTATCCTGTGGTTGGCTCTGGCATATGCATTGTGAATGGAAAGGTTGAGCGGGATCATGAGGTTGTGTGGCACCTCATTTGGAAGTTTCTGGAGAGATGCTTCGCTAGTCCTGATTGACTTCTTGGTTTTGAGGATGATTTCTGAGTCAATGAAAATTCTTTGTCAAAAGCTACAAATTGGTTGTTTCTGATTTGGCCAAGAAAAGAATCCATTGAAAGTATTTAGAGTAGCTCATTCCAGAGGGCCAGAGAACGAGAATCAGAGATGGAGCTGGAATAATACCCCAAAGCACACCGTCAGTCTGTTGCAGATGCTGTTACCACTGGTTACATCCCTCAGCCTATACCACCGGAACTGGACATGGCATGGGGTGCTCAACAGAATTGCTGCTAATATAGCCTCTCCAAACCCAATAGAGAAAACACCATCATTGTCAGGTGCTGAAATGGATCCTGTGCTGTCCTTTCCTGTTCATTCCCACTACAGATAGACTGTGACTTTGGAGTGGTTACCCTGAGCCCATATTCTGGCTGCAAAGGATGCTGGGAAAGTGAGTATGCAGCACCTTTGATTCCGTAAGGAGTGGCAGGCTCTTCCTCAAGATGTGGACAGTTCTCCAAACAAGAAGGGGACTGAGATGTCAAAAGCACGACTAGAGTACCCTGTAGCCTCAAGCTGCCCATTGTGTACATTCCACCAACTTTCTTTCACCGGAGTCTCATGGGAAATCGAAAGTCCATTTGCAACTGGAAAGGATTTTACCAACTCTCTGACATAGAGGAAGGAAACTCGACTCAGGGAAGTGAAGCAGCGGAGAGAAAGTCTTGAGTGTTAGATTACTTACTGACCTCAAAAGCAAAAGGGCTGGCTCAGCCTTAGCTAGGTCCGTCAGTGAGCTAATTCTGGTTCACTAAACAAAAGTGAGATGTTAAATGTGGCCCAGCATTGCCTTGATTTGTGAATGATATTCAGAAATCATGGAGAAAATCATAATACAGCTTTTTTTTGGGTCATATTAAAACTTGATGAAATAGAATCAAGAGCTTTTTATTGTTTTGCAGACGGGGAAACGATTGCATGTTTGGATGTCGTTCTGTAACTACCAGGTGGTAAACCCAAGGATAGGACCTGATCTTTGGCTTTCAGTATTCTCCTCACTATACCATTAATATTTCCTTATAAGAATTCCCTTTTCTTTGTGTAATGAATGAATTTGCCTGGAGCCTGCACCATAAAGAGTATTAAAAGAGCCCTTGATTTTATGCACCATGATTGGATAGGTAGGACATACCCATTGACTCTACTTCTCATGGATGGCTGTTTGAATGAGGGACGTGCATTTCTATGCTCTGGCTTGAAAAGGTAACCTTTGCAAAGTTGTCCCTTCCATATTTTTTAGGTACTTACACTATCAACTTTAGTTCCCCATGTATCAGTCTTGGGTTTAGTTCAAATTCATTTTGAGTCATTAAAATATGTATATCACATCACATAAGGAATCACTTAGGTACACACACACCTAAGGAGTTAAGAGGAAAAAAATGTTTATTTTTTACACTGCAACAAAGGTATTTTGGGTATGTAGCATGTTGTCTTAGCAGCTGCTGCCTCTTTTGGTGTTGGATTAGCTTTCCTTGCTTGAGTCTCTTCTGGTGATTAATAGAAACTGGGGTGGCAGGAGGGTGGATCTATTACTTTGCCTAAGAATATCAAGTTTATATAATCAAGTCAATAATTGACAGTTTGCTGTGAAGCAACAGACTCGAACATTCTCCCTGGGCAGGAGAACGCAGTGGAAGGAGTCAGTCTGCATTAACTGTAATCAACAAGTTTTTTGAGTGATGCACAGGAAGCCTAAACTAAGTGCAGAGAGATTGAGTTGCTGGGTTGAGCTTCGTGTTACAGGGGCTAAATCAGTAGTAGCAGGACTGGCTGAGCTAAGTCACTTTCTGTGCCTCAATTTCTTCACCACTGTGTGCCAGATCCCTCCTATTTTAGTTCCTCAGGTGAAGAAACCAAAGCTCGGAGAAGCTGAGAAATTTTCTTTGAGGCCATGCAGCTAGTTAATAGCAGATGCACACTTAGATCAGCGACACACCAGGGACACTCAGCCTCTCCATCTGTGCCCCTGAGCATCACTTTAGCGCTCCCCATAGACACCGGCACACACCTGGACACCTCCTCCGCCCTTTTGCAGATTGCTGTGTTTTGAGCTTACTGGGGAATGGGTGTAACAACTGATCCGGGAGATGCTGAAGTATGTAATTCCGGGAAGAAGTCATTCATTTGGTACTTGTAGCAGGTTTGAGGATGTGTGTGACTTATCTAATTTCATATTTCATCATCATCTGTGTTTCCTATAGTCAGTGGAGTCACAAGTAAAGGTAGGTGTACGGATTGGAATTTGAGGATCGCCTGAAAGGCAGTTTAGTAACAGGTAGGAAGAGGGAAGAGGGAAGAGATGAAGAACAGACGAATCAGAGCAGTAATTTCCCTTGGGGCCATGAGAGGCATGCAGCAGGGTGAGCATTAGTGGACCAGAGGGGATGCTGCCGACAAGGGCACAGTAGGTGCAAGCGGGAGCCAGGGGACACTGAGCCCTAGCAGGGAGCCCAGGCGAGGGGGACTCGACCACGGAAATGCACAACTGCTGGACTGCCGAGGTCCCTTGACTTTGCATCTGTATCTCAGCAGAAAGGACCAAGCGAGCGACTCTCGGGGTCAGGATGAAGGGGCCTGTAAGCCATGACGCAGTCAGCCAAACATCGTAGCAGCGTATCTCTAATTTGTTGTGCCGTTTCCAATTGATATTCCCAGGACTCCTTACCCCGCCTGTAAATCAAGCAACGATTACAGTTCTCTTATCTTGCTCTGCAGGGAAATATCGTCATATGATTTTTTTTAAAACTCAAGGTTAGCCCTGGAAGCACTGAGACCTGATTTAACCATGGTTTTCCTGGGGCTCTTTCTAAAAGGTACTTTTCTTTTACTTGCTAGGTGAGTACAGTCCGACTTTTTATTTAGGAAATTCGATCGTTTTGCTGGTCTTCAGTGCATAGAGAGCCCGTTAGAGCTTGCTAAGGTGTGGGCCTTTCTGTTTCCAGTCCGTGGTTGGGGTGTCGAGGTCTCCCCACGGCTGTCTTGAGTGTCTGCCAGTCACCACCCTGGCCCCACTCCCAGTTGCAGCTGCCCTGGCCAGGCCTGTTTTCATTCTCTGTTGTATATTTTTCTACTTTTTTTTTTCTTGGCCACATCTCCACTCCCAACCCCTGTGGGGAGCTTCTGTAACCGTCCCCAGGTAATGGAAGGCTCCTTCCTTGGGTCCATGGCGGGATGTTCCCTGTGCTCCCCCTCGCTGTTCGCAGCATGCTCAGGCCTTGCTGGGGGTGGAGGTACCTTCCTTTCCTCCTGCGACCCTTATTTCTTCTGTTCCTGGTGTGTGTGACTTTTTCACTTGCTGAGGTTGCTAGAGGAAAGCCTCTCTTGACAGCAGAGGTGTTAGGAGGTGGTTAGCGTAGGCTGGCTGGGCAGAGCTGTCCCAGGTCATCAGCTCTGTGCAGAGTGCCAAGCTCAGGGGCAGAGGCCCGCACTCCCACGTTCCCGTCTTTGGAAGGGACCTCGCTAATCTTTTGGTGGGGAAAAGTTATAAAGGAACCTGTTTTTCTCTTCCTGTTAGCATTCTGAAGGGCATCACGTTTGGAATCTGGCCGCTTGGGTTCAAATATCTGCCCTTCCAGTGACTAGCTGTGTAGCTGAGTTGGTTAGCTTTTTGTCACTGTGACCAAAATACCTAACAAGAGCAATGTAGAGAGGAAAAGTTTTTATTTTGGGCTCATGGTTTCAGAGGTTTCAGTGTATGGTTGGCTGATTTCATTGCTCTGAGCCTGAGTGAGGCAGAAGACCATGGCAGAAAAGGGTGTGGTAGAGGAGAGCTGCACAAGTGGGGACCAGGAATTGAAGAGAGAGAAAGAGAGAGGAATGAGGGATGAGGAGAAGGACAAAGGGAGAGAAGGAAAGGGGGGGAAGAGAGAGAGAGGGAGAATGAAAGACAGAGAGAGAAAGAGAAAGAGAGGGAGAGAGGGAGAAAGGGAGAATGAAAGAGAGAAAGAGAGAGAGGGGGAAAGAGAGAGAGGGAGAGAAAGAGAGAGAATGAGAGACAGAGAAAGAAAGACAGAGAGAGATGAGAGGGAGATCCGAGAGGGAGAGAGACAAAGAGAAAGAGACAGAGAGAATGAGAGACAGAGAGAATGAGAGACAGAGAGAAAGAGAGACAGGGAGAGAGAGAGACAAAGAGAAAGAGACAAAGAGAAAGAGACAGAATGAGAGACAGAGAGAAAGAGAGACAGGGAGAGAGACAAAGAGAAAGAGACAGAGAGAAAGAGAGACAGAGAGAATGAGAGACACAG
>PVKS010035571.1:0-19987 GCA_004027875.1 Aplodontia rufa | reverse complement strand
AATATGTGACTATAGCAAAGCAAGAAGCACTTACGAAGGAGCACAGTTTAAACTGAACAGGGTGTATTTATTTAAAAAAAAAAAAGTAAAGTAAAAGCTTAACTTGGGCATTAGTGTAGCAGAAATGTGCTGGATCATCTGGGCCCAAATCCAGCCTTCATCACCTACTGATCAGATGACTGTGCAAATTTGAAAAAAAAAAAAATTTCTCTAGACCTTGCAGGGGATGTACACTTTTTACCACACGGTATGGTAAATAGGAATAAAAGACTTGCTGCCTCAAAGGGGAAGGGATGGTGAGCCTGAGATTTTCTATCTACAATAAAGGATTTCAACTTGGACCTGCCACAGTCTCTCAGTAGGCAAAACCACATCTTCTGTGGCCCCATCATACCGTCTTCCCAAGAAAGTACCCAGCTGACAGTGGGGCACCAAGAACACTTGCTGAAGAAATCAACATAGGGAAAAAGCAGAGTTTCTTTGGATGGGCAAAACTGGCTAGATCAAATCAAAGATGATGTTATTTATTACAAGCTCACACCTACTCAGAATTCATGGCTCAATCAGAAATCACCCTAAGTGGAATCTCTTCTCAAAATATAGAATTTTAGGAGCAAGTGTCCATCTGTACTATGGTTTTACTCAACTTGGTAATGGCCTACTCCACTGGATCAATGTCTCACTTTTTCTTAGTTACCAAAGACAACAATAAACCTGAAAGTCAATGGATTTTGCAATAACGTGCTTACTTTCAATGCATTTTTCCTCTGAAATCAGGAGCAGAGAACAGACCTCTCACACTTTAGTATCAGTGAAACTAACACAGAATGGTTGAAAATTTTATGACCATGCTGAAATGTCTTCTATTTTCATTTCCTCTATTTCTTTCACATGTTAGTGGGTCACAAAAATACTGAGTTATGAAGCAGTTAAGGACTGGTGTTGGTAGCAATAGGTTGGTGATGATGAAACAATTTTCTTTGGGTTGTAAATCGCATTTTCCATTGGGGCTGAAGCATTAACATTGAAAATGAGATTGCACGCCTCTTTCACTGCGGCTCTTCTTGGCAAGTTGCTGTCATTGTTTGCTTTTAGCCTGCAGAAGCAGGCTACTTGGGAGTTTTACAAAGTGAGCTATCACCTATGGCATGGCCGTTGCTCTTGATTAGGGCACATTTTACCCTCTGCTAAAGTGGAGAGAAAGGTCCATTCCCTTTACGTTACCATCTAAAACTTCAACGTCTTTATTGACGTTAACTAAGAACACACACACACACACACCCAAAACCAACCAACCAAACAAACAAAAAGAAAAAACAAAAAAAAAATCAAAGAAAAAGTTTTTCACATAGATACGATATACTCTAACATATTTCTGTTAGGGTCCCTTTCTAGAAAGATTTGCTTCAAGAATATCTTTTGTCCATTTCAGGAGACTTTGAATGGATGGATACCTAAAGGTTCTTATATTACTGGCATTAATAGTGCCTTTAAAACCCCAGATACTTGCTTTCAGAAGGTTTCGTTTACTCTTGCTCTTCTTGCAATCAACATTATTAACTAATTATCTTTTAAGGTTTTTATTTTTCTTTTGTTTCCTTTAAACCTTTTAGCCTGGAGATTTTTCTTTTAATTTTAACCTCCTTTGTCTTTCTGTGGAAAATGCTAAAACATGTATATCCTTCCATGTCCTATTTTAAAACCTAACAATGCTGCATGTAAAAATGAAAAACAAACAAACAGACTAATTCAGAAGATAACAAGACCACATGATCTCAAAAGAACTCTGCCTTGGTGTGGAATATGAGTCCCAGTTTTTATGGTAACCTTTCCCCGTATTGCATAAATTATGTCACTCCTTATCACCTCAATAGTGGTTATATCAAATCCAAATCTCTCCACTGTCTACTTAAAAAAGCTACAGCACATGTCAAACCTGAGTTAGTCCTAGGAGAACTGATCACTCCCAGCTAATGTCCTTACTCACCCGCCTGGCACTGAAGGACTCCACATTTTGGTTCCTAACCTAATTTCCTCAAACCCTATTATGTAGGACATCTGTTCTAGCTCAAATCAGACCAACCTTGTTGCTCAATTATGCTACATACCTTCCCACAGCACCATATTTATTTTGTTATTCCTAGCGATGCTAATGTGCTATACAACAAAATCTACCAGCAGCTGGCTCATCCAGTCTAGCTCAAATGCCATCTCCTCCAGGGAACTTTCTTTGATCCATACGTAGTTCTCTATTGTCTTTGAAGGAGGCTCCATGTTCACATTTCCTATAAAGCAGAGTGACTTTGTATTTCTTTGGCTTTAATTTCCTACTAGATTTTAATATCTGCCAGGGTCGGCTAAGCCTATGTGTGCCCATCTTATGTTCCACTCGACCTAGCAAAATGGTTTGTCCCAAACATGTGCTCACATGCTCAGGTTGAGTAAACAGACTTTAATCATTACAGAAATAGCTGTCTTGATGGGCATCAAAAGAATTTCACTGCTGAATACTTGCTACTGTAACTTGTGGTTACATATTATTTGATTTTCTAAAAAATTTTTTACATATTTTTTTATTAAGGAGTTGAGTTGTTGTTGTACAATCATAAGTGCATACAAAGTAACAATATGATATGCATTTATAAACATATAAACAATATGATACGCATTCGATCCTAAACCATAGTTACCTCCCACTTCACCCACAGCCCAGTTTGTTGAATTATGTGAGTTTTAAGAAGAGAAGTTCTGGAAAATCTGACTTCCCAGATGAGGCAATCAGAGGTAACAAGTTCATCTGACCAATTTGGCACTGGTGGCCCTAACAAGCATTTAAAAATTATTTTTTCCTTTTGAAATGCCTTGAGCATTTCAAAAACAACATGATTCAAATGATATGTGCATTTATTTGCACATGCACTTATATGCTAAAATGCTAAGAAACTGTCATTAAGCAGGGACTAATAACATGAAACAACCCATCCAGAACTGTAATTTTTTTTTGGGGGGGGTCAGGGATTGAACTTAGGGGTGCTTCACCACTGAGCTACATCCCCAGCCCTTTTTATTTTGATATAGGGTCTTGCTAAGTTGTGAGGCTGGCTTTGAACTTGTGATCCTCTTGCCTCAGCAGCCTCACTGGGAGTAGTTCTCTTACTACAGTACATAAAATACTTTAACTGGATTTTGAGCTAATTCTGAGCATTTAACTCAGAATAATCTCAGTTATAAACGCTACAAAGTAAGAGATGCGGAGACTCAAAATCACAGTGTTACCAAATATTGTACGATCCCACTTATATTAAATGTCCAGAAAGGGTAAACCAACCGAGACAGAAAGAAGGTTAGCTTTTACTTGGGGCTAGGATTAAGTACAGGGATCAACTGAGAAGTAGTATGAGTGAAATTACTGGGGTGATAAAATGATCTAAGATTGGATTATGGACATGGCTAAACAATTTGGTAAATACTAAAATCACTGAATTATATACTTAAAGCAAGTGGATCTTATGACACGTAAATTATTCAAAAATTCAAAAAAAGGGAAAACAATACTAATGGTGATCCTTAGGAATCTACTGAGGCAGAGAAAGTAGCCCATTCTAAGCTCTAACACAACAACAAAGCTGAAATAATTACACCCTCATAAAAAGTGGGAGGAAGCCTGACACTGGTGCGACTTTTGTGCTAAACTTTATAATAAAGTATTTGTAATACCACTAAAATGTAATCAATCTGTATTCCTTCCATCTAGTTTTAGAAACATCTTTTATTCTCTGCAAAAGAAATGCATAATCTTTAAGCAACTCAATCCCCAAATTTACTAATTACTGTAACATTTGGTTCTTGAAGGTAAAATCAATACTTGTTTTTATTTCAAGGAGACAAAAAGGAAGACTTATAGTTCATTGGGTTCACAACATCCTCAACAGGAACATTAATTTAACAGGAAAAGAAAGTCTAAGATACCAGCATCTACTTCTTAAAGAAGTAGACTGTCACACACTGCCCCACGCCCCGTAGCTTAGCATAACAAATCATTCAGGTTAAATTTTGCAGCACAGATAATGTGACAACTTGCCAAATCTTTTTGAGTTAAATCTCAAACACTGATGGAACAAAGATTTTTGGAAAACTTTCCGAAAGCTTTCCTAAGCCCAGCACCCTAATGTGATAAGTGAATCAAGTTCAGTCCTTACAATCATGGACTGAGTCCAATAGTAAAAGAAGCAGCAGGTAAACACCATGCAAAAAAAATACCGACTGCTAGGGCAATACCAAGGAGATCGAGTGCCCAGTGTTGGTGAAATGAGATGGTTCCTGGTTGGGTAGTCTTGTACAACAAGACACAGAATAGATTATATAATTAGGAATTCTTATTATTTGAAATTAACTGCTGAACTGCTTGTTAAATGAAAAAGAAAAAAAGTCAACAAGCTTTGTAAGAAGCATTGGTATTCTGAATTTTTTTTTTTATTTGGTTGGGGAAGGCAGTATCAGTACGTTAGAGTGACTGAAGTTTCAAATTCTGCTATGATGCTTTCTCTTATCCCAAGAAATTAAAAATAAAAATTCCAAACCAACAGTGGATTACCTCGGACCACCTCTTCCACAGACTCCGTGGTGGTGGTGGTGGTGGTGGCAATGCTGGTTGTCCTCTCTGTTGCCTCTTCATAGGGCTCCTCGGCCTCCTCCTCTCCCTCGTCACCATCCTCCACGTCCTCATCATCATCGGCGTCTTCCTCCTCAACCTCAGTCACTTCCTCCTCTTCCTCTGCCACTTCCACTACTTTGTCTTCACTGCAAGAACAAATAGAAACCATTAGTCAATGAAATGAATTTCAGGACGGTAAAACACAACAACCACTCTGGCAATTCGAGAGGGAACATGGCATTGAAGAAAATCACACAGAGCTTGAAGCCATCAGGTCTGAGTGTGAATTCTAGCTCATGGGTCTGCGAAGTATTTCTCACTTGCACTTAGCACAACTCCTCTTAGTGCACACAGCTGCAAAAAGAGGAAGGCACGATTCCAGCTATTTGATATTTTGGAAAAGGCAGAATCGTGGACACAGTGAAGAGATCATCAGTGGCCGGGGGTTAAGGGTATGGAGGAAGGGCTGCTCAGGCACAGCATGAAGAATGTCTGGGGCAGTGGAATGATGGGGGACACGTGATCTTAGGCATTTGTCAAAATCCACAGAGCGTGCAATACAAATGTGAACATCAATGTAAGATAGGAACACTGGCTAATAATAACTTATCTGTCATGGCTCAGATGTGTCACACTAAGGCAAGCATGTAAAGAATAGGGGAAAGTGTGGGGTGGGGGACCCGAAAGCAGGCAGAGGAGAACCTCTGTACTGTCCACTCAGATTCTCTATCAACTTAAAACTTCTGAAAAATATACTCTATAGAAGAAGAAGGGAGGAGAGAAGGACTTTAAAACTAAGTCTGGTGGGCTAAGGGAATTATTTTTGATAACACACATGATAGAATCACACATTACTGCATAGTAGTACATATTCAATAACCATAGGTAGAAATTGGTTCAAAGACAGCCACTGAAAATTTAAACTGAACAGAAGGGGAGAAGGAAATGGATCTGAGTCATCTGTAATACCATGTGGTCTGGGATGCCTACTGAAATTATTAAGTTGAGCTCCCCACTCTAATTTCTTATGATTTTGCAAAATATGAGATATTTCAGTGGTTCTCAGATGGGGACGAGCACCGGCATTACCTAGAAGGCTTGTGAAAAATACAAACAACCAGACACCACCCTTTCAGTTTCTGAATCGGTGGGTCAGGGATGAGACCTGAGAATCTGCATTTCTGACAAGTCTCCAGGAGAGATTGATGCTCGGTGTTGGAGAACCACTGAAATAAGCAATACTAAGAACAACAGCAAGAGATAACCAGCAACTTAAACTAGGATTTGGAAGAGGATCAGAAATAATGTTTATGACTATAAATTTCTAAACGCTGGTGCACAAATGATAACAAATTATCAAAATCAAATGGCGAAAAGGCCCACGTCTGAAATAAAATTTAAAAGTCCCCATAGAAATCTGTGTGTGCTGCTGCAGTCCTGGTGGACAGCACGTGGAAGAAGATAAAGGAAGATGGGAATATAAGTGTCCTAACAGGGCAGGACAGAGATGTCCTGGATCAGATCACAAAATCAATACAAGAGGAAGACCTGGATGTGGTGGAGACTGTGCTCATGTGGTGTAGACTGTCCTGGACCAGAGCGGTTGTTGAGGTCTATTTGAGAAGCACCATCTTAAGAGCTGCTGTGTTGTCTTGTAAATGCTGCCCCCACTCAAAAAAAAAAAAAAAAAGAAAAAAAGAAAAGAAAAGGGATTATTACTTCTGAGTTAATTCTGGCCAACAAGGAGAAGGTCACCGTCAGGGTAAGTCGTTTGAATTTCAACATGGAGTGTTTGTATCAGTATGTTAGTGTGAGTACAGTGTTAATGGAGGAAATCTGACTTCAACCATGTCAGAGAAGGGGCTGGAGTGGTGGCACAGCGGCTACGGCAACTTGCCTGGCATGCGCAAGGACACAGGTTCGAACCCCAGCACCATGTTCACATGGAAAAACTAAATAAAACTGATTCTTTTTCTTTCTCACTGTCCTACTCTCTTTAAAAACAAACAAACAAACAAACAAAAAACATGTCAGAGAGGGAGAATAGTATGATGCCACTCATGTCCAGGATGGCAGAAAGGAAGATGGTTCCAGAGAGCTGAAAGTCTTTCAAAATTCAACGTGTGACGGAAGGGCCACAAGAAATTTTTTCTGAGATACATAGACATGAATAAAACACTAAAGGGAATTCTCTGCCTACCTCAGAATTTAAAGGATTTTTATTTATTTTTTTAAAGGATTTTTAAATACAAGTTGTTAGACATGTGAGACCCTCTCAGAACCTGTGATTCCAAATAATGCAAGCGTAAAGGATTTTTATACAAGTCCTATAAAAATGTGTATGACTCCTCAAACGGACGTTTTTGTAACTTTGGTTAAATATGATACTAGGATACTGAATGATCACGTCCTTTGAAGTTGGAAGCATTTGGCTATAGAAGAAAAGGAAACCCTTTAAGCAGAATAATTTAATTGTGTGTTAATACAGAGAAAACCCTGACCAATGATTTTCACATTTCCACAAGACCACGAAGAAATACATGAGAAGGGAAAGAGAAAACATTGGCATTGACAACCAGATGGTAAAAGCTTTCATCTGCTTAGAGATAAATGGGCCGAAATAACAGATTTTTTGATTGCCTACGCAAAATTTTCTGCACGGAAGTCTACTCCTTGAGGTGACATTTCAAAAGAATACGAAGCTTAACAGTTCTTCGGCTGCATCAAACTTTACCCAGGGTCATATTTGCACAGTCTTCTGCAGAATCTCAATGGTGTGCTTCTAGCAAATGAAATAAAGATGACCTGAAGCGTGCTATGAGCTGGCTTACTGTGTTAGTGATCTCTTCATTCAATCAAATCATATGCACAGCACCATCGCGCTCTCCAATTCAGGCGGCAATTTCAAGTAAAGCCAAGCAGAAAAACTAAATTAAACCACTATTGCCTTAAACCATGAACTTTGCACATGAACTTGAACCAAGACTGAAGTAACAACATTTAAGTGTGCAATCCAGGCTGGAAACAGCACTGTGCTCTCACCGGGATGGGGAAACATGACCCTCCACCCTTCCAGGTGCCTCTCAGCCTTCTCTGTTAGGACTTGAATGTCACTCTTAAAGCTCCAAACAGAAAATGTGCCTATGAAAACAGCTGTTTGAAGTGATCTGCATTCTGGTATGTGTCCAGCCATGAAAAAGAGTGAATTACACACCCATCATCCATTACTGCATCCGCCTGAACAATTTACTGGTATAATAACAAGAAGCAGAGATAGATAACAGTTCAACCGGCTGAGGAATTGAATTACTTGGCCTAAGAGAACTCAGGTCCAGTCTTATTACCATAGCTTTGATTTCTGGAATTAAATTTAGATGTTCATGAATTCAATGATCCATTTGGACACTATTTAAAGCAGCTGCACACAACTGTGTTTTTACTGATGCCGCTTCTTCGCCAAGAATGCCGAACGTGCAACATTCCAACTTCCCATTACAGTTTTTGAGAGTAGCAGCAAACTCTCAAAAGGAAAAAAAAATGCTTTAACACAGTCGCTTCAAATGCCAGACAACTGTTGTGTGACATGATCCAGGTGAGCCAGTTTTGAAAGCTGATCACAGTATAAGAAAACTCAGGGATCGGTTTACAGAAATGTGATGCTGAGCACCACAGAGCAATTTCTCAAAAACAACCAAATAAGTTAACAACAAAACAGCCCCTTGATAACACGGCCACCTGTTCATCTCACATTCACAAACTTTACAGGCTGTCAACCTGCGGCAGATGGCTTTTACAGGCTTTTAAAATTATTATTATTATAAGAGAGGGACAGCAAGAAAGAGAGAAAGAGAACCAGTTGTATCTAGCTTTTCATGTGCCTTTCGTTGCAATGACACTTTGTTGAGTACGTGGTGCTGGGGTTCGAACCTGCGTCCCCGCGCATGCCAGGCAAGCGCTGCAACAGCTGAGCCACCCTTTCACAGGTTTTTAATACTAATTTTGAGAAACACTTCTACAGAACAAAGAAACAATCTGAAAATGCTGACCATCCCAGGAGTGTTTGAATGTAATAAGGTCAATAGTACATCACCACGAGGAAGTCAATCGCTGATGATAAAATTTTATGTGTCAGCATGCAAGATTTTTGCGTTGGTGAAGGATAAACTGTATCACAAAGGTGAATCTCCTTTTATTTCTAAGCGCAGGCTGACCTTGATATAATCTACTTGCAGTTGCCTCCTGACAGTCCTTTCATGTAGTATGATTTACATACTGCTTTAATTCCTTCTTATTAAAATCATGCAAAAACATTTCACCATTTGCATTTGTTTAAAAAGCCAAAGGACATTCCAGAGAAGGCAAAATTATAAAGACAGTGAAAAGATCAGTGACTGCCAAGGGTTAAGGGGGAGGGGAGATGACTATTCAGAACATAGGGATTTTAGGGCCGTGAAACTATTCTGCATGATACTTAGCAGTGGGCACATGTCATTGTGCAGTTGTCCAAACTCACAGAATGTACACCCCCGAGAGTGAACCCTTAAGTAAACCACAGACTCTGAGTGATAGGGATATGTCCACATAGACTGATTGACTGTAACACGTGTACCACTCTGGTGATACGTGTAACAGGGGAGGCCTAGGTGGGGGAAGAAGAGGCACATGGGACATGTCGCTACCTCCTGTCCAATTTTGCTGTGAATCTAAAAGTGCTGTAAAACAAGAAAAGTATTTAAAAACTTAAAGAAACAGAAACTTTTTAAAAGCTCTGTCTTATTCTTTCTTAGTCTGTGTTAAGACTGACTTTTTTTCTTCCTATTGTAGGACAAACACAGGAAATGGCAGAGGGAAAAGACCGATTCCCACGGTTATGTGAATGTGAGCAATCATGAGACCTGAACTTGTGTAGTGGTGACTGAAAACAACCAATGTCAGTTCCCCAAATCCAACAACCAACCGGGGGAAGGCAGAGGGGGCCCTGGCAACAGGAAGTAGCTCACACCAGCGTATGTTGCTGTGGAGCAAAGAGAGTGTCTTGGGGAGTCTCCCACAGTCAGGAAGAGAGAGAAAATAAAGCACCTTTTTTTTTCTTTTTTCTTTTTTTTACAAAGGTAAACAGATGTGTCTCCCTACTCTGTGTCAGCTCTTAGGACCACCAGTTTTTTCAACAGAAGGTGCAGTGGCTTGGGTCACTCAGTTTCTTCCAAAGGAAATCGGTTGCTGAAATTATTGGTGTTAAATGAGGAAAATCTGAAGTTGCAGAGAATGTGAGAAAAGAAGAAAGGAAGCCAGAGCTCTGTGGTTCCTGGTAAACCTTTCTAGAGCAGCAGGGCCAAAGAAGAAAGCCTGTTCTCCCACCTCAAAGCCAAGTTAAAAAATTCAAAGCAGGAGGACACTCCTTGTAGATGATCGGTATAAACTATGAAAACAGGCAAGCTGCCAGGAGTCACCCTGTGAGGAGGAAGCTGTGCTGACGCGGGGCAGCAGGAAGGTTCTGGGGGTCTTCAAGAGTGGGTGTTTGGTTTTCGAAACTCCCCCAACCCTAATACCTGTGTTGTGTTTTCACAACAGGTCAGTAAAAAGGTGTGCAAGGGAGAGATTCAGCTAGAATAATGTCTCACTATTCTCTTCATAAATATCTTCATGGATTGTTCTAGAATAAGAGCTCTTTAATTGGTAACACTGTGATTTTCAGAGCCTCCAAACCAGAAAAAAAATACACACCATTCCAAACCTCCAGCACCATAAAGATACGTGAGGAACTGAAGCAAATAAATAAAAGATTATTATGGTCTTACATATTTTTAAAAAGTCTACATAGAGATTCTTTTGCCATGGCCTCAGTAACTTGTCTGAATAAATTAAACAACTCATCCTCTAAACTGATTATTTCATCTGTTCAGATATATCGTCAATAAATATGTTCAGAGGGCTCAATCCATTGTGTTTGTATGATTACTGCAAAAGTTGTCCATCTTTAATATTATGGGATTAGAATCTGTTATGTATAGATAATACCATCTGAAACGTGATCCTTGCAAATTTCTCTGCAGCAGCCCTCAGTACGATGCAGTATGTGACCTCCCTTTCAGTGGCTTAGTTACCCGTGGTGAAAATATTAAATGGAAAATTTCAGATGCAAATAATCCACAGGCTTTAGCGAATTTTTATTGCAGTACCTTCCTATAAGTGCTCTACTTTATTAGTAGTCAGGGCTGTTAATCTGTTACTGTCCCTGAGTTACACATTAAACTTTATCATAGCGCCGACAGAGCACAGAACTACCTGAGGCCTTAGGCATCCACAGACCATCTTAGAACACACCCCCACGGATAAGGACGGGCCACGGCATGTTTTATGTAGTGGGTATTGTCAATTGTTCGGTTAAAAGATTCTCAAAAGCTGACAAACCTTCTTCTCCTGAAAAAGGCATAAGCGTGGTGGAAAGGGGAAGGGAGGGATAAGGGTGGGTAACTGAGGGGGGCACTCTTGGGGGTAAATCTAATCTTCAGAATCTATATCCATTTTATATTATTTTGTTAAAAACTTGTATGATTGTTCAACAAATAAATTTCTCAATAAAAAAATCTATAAGAATAAAGATAATTTAAAATTCCACCAAAAAAAAAAAAAAGGCGTAAGCGCTTGCAGCAAAGGCTGTTTGTAAGTGACAGAAAGCCTTTGCTGACCCCCTTTCCTTGGCTGGAAGGTAAGTACGCATACTTCATGGCCCTCTCTCCCTTGCAGCTGGGAAGGACTTGTGACGGACACATATCTGAATAATCAGATGCTAGGACACCTGTTTGGACTTCCAGAAGAGTACTCTCAGATAGTTTTTTTCCTAGATTAAAACTTTTCATTCTCCATGGTCAGAGCCCTTCACTTTCTTTCTCTTGTAACTTTACCACTTTTCTCCCACCCCAGAAAGGCAATAGCTATTTGTCGGTTGTTAGGTGATAAATATCAGGGTGCACAGTCAGTTACACAAATATTTGCATCGCTGTACCAAACCCAGCTCCCCACCACCAATGACTAGATTTTCTTTCATGCACATCCAAAACCATCCCTTGTGCAGGGTTCAAAAGCCCAGCTGGGACCCCAAGTTAAGGATTTCCACTTTAGGAAGTCTTGTATAATGACAAGAGTATAACAAAAAATTCATGACTCAGAGGATTAAGGGTGAGCTGCAGGTCACTACGTTGATGTGGAATTAGCCTGTATCACCATTCTTACACATTTAATGATGCTTATTCTGGGTGAGAGATTCCTCACTAATTGCTGTGCGAGTAACAGAGGTATTATTGCACATTATACGCTTCAGAAATGCAAAGGAGAAAGTGATTCCTGAGAGCCAGAGGCATCTGAGCAGATAGGATGTGAAAGGTCAGTGTAGGATGAGGTAGAAAAATCCATTCAATACACAACCAGAAATAATAAGTAAATTAATTTGACTACTGAAGAATTTCCCATGGGCATTAAGCTGGCCCAGTGAGGTAGGCAAAACCAGGGAGACGAACATATTCTGACATTTTATCTTTAGTCAATGGATAGTTAAGGATTTCTGTGGAAAGCGATATGCATGGATTGATAAGAAGCAAAAATTTAAAAGATGGCAATGTATGCATTCATCCAACCACCATCAAACCATTCATGAAAGCACCTCTCTAGGCCATGTGCCTGTCAGTCAACCAACATGTATTGTGCTCTTCACCAAGTGCGACATAATGGGGATACACAGGCAAACGAGACCAAGCCCCACTTGCTGAAACAGACATAGTGGTGGAGGGGTACAACACGAGCAAATAAAAAAATACTCAAAAGGGTAAATGGGCCTAATGTGCAAGCGAGTGACCCTAAAAGATGTTTGTGAGGACAGAGGGAGCATTTCAAATAGAGTGCTCACGGAAGAGCCCTAATAAAGAGTCATGAGAATATGGAATACCAAGTCAGGCACTGAGAAAACAAGAGGGTTGGTGAATGGCTAAGACAGGGGTAACGGCAGATGCAATGGCCAGCAGGTTCAAGGAAAGTAAGAAAGAGCCAGTGATCAGAGGGAGCAATGAATGGTGGGGAGAAGGGTAAGAGAAGAGGGTGAAGCCAGACAGGCAGGGTGACCCTGAGACCCATGCCTATTATATAAACCTGGAAGGACTCCATCCAATTTCGTTTTTAATGATGACTTGGCTGCTGGGTGGAGAGGACTTGAGAGAGACAAGAGTGGAAGCTGAGAGGCTGAGTACAGGGCCAGGAGCTACACTGGAAAGCCAGGGTAGTTGACTGGGCAAATAGAGACAAAGATTTCATCACGAGTATAAATGTACACTGACCACCAGGGTAATGATTATGAATGGCTAGGAGATCCAAAAGAGTGAGATTGGACTAGAGCTGAGGAGTCCTCGAGGAAAAGATGACTGTAGTGGGATCTGTTGAAGGCCCATGTGTAAACTGGAAGCACCTGGACAGACCTCCTTCTCTGCTATTTTAGTACACACTCACGGTAAGCCGATATTTCTGCAATGGAGAGACAGTCTAACTGATACCACTAGGGCATGATAAATGGGCACAGCTTCTTTAGCAAGCTGATGTCAAGATACAAAAAAAATGCCATTGTGAATTCTCCTAAGAGTTAAGGACACAAGGAGGCTGGGTCTGGTGCTAGATAGGATCTGGCACAGAAAAACAAACTGTGAAAGATATTTTTGGAACCAAGGAAAAATCTGATGATAGTCTTGGTATCCAATGATATTAACATTTCTGGTTAATTTTATGGGTAAGATTGTATCATCTGGGCCCTGTGGGAAAATGATATTAGATTTCAGAGACACATTGAAATATTTAGCACACTTTGCTGTTGGAACTTTTCTTTAAAATATTTCAGTATCATATAAAGAATGTTAAAAGGTGGAAAATGATATTCTGGCAAGACTTATAAATTTGGAATATAATTACAGTAAAAGACTAAATTGCTTTCTAAAAGACTATCTGGGAGGCAAGAAAGACCATCTATAATCAAAAGTAGATTACTGTCCTGGCAGATTTATGAGCCAAACAGGATTAAGGAAAAGTACCTAAGGTAATAGAAAGTTTCAGAGTCATTTTATATTCTTGATATGAAAAACAAAAGTTTGGTTAATCAAAGACACTAGGCCAGAAAACTCTGAATGAGCAAATTCTCCATGTCCAAAGATTTAGGTGTTGGTAAGTGCAAGTGACCTGGCTTCCTGGCACCCAAGATGAGCAGCCAGCCTACTGGTCCCTGCCAACAGAGTGGTGGCCCACATGTATTCAAGTGCAGGCAGCAAGCACTGCCTGTGATTCTGCTTGGAGCCACCATGCAGGTGCAGTGGACCTTCTGTGCGCCAAATCCAACCTATCATGTTTGGGTGGCCAGGCCTGTGCCATACAGATATGGACACCTGCTGCTGGATGCCACTTCCCATTAGGAGCTGCAGCTGGAGTCCCCCAACCCCAACTGAGCATGCGTGATTCCCTGACATCAACCTCTCACTTCCCCAAGAAGTGGGAGAAAATGAAAATAAGGCAAACCCGAATGAAAGCTGGGACCTGAGATGTGACCAATAATGTAAATACGCTTCCAAGCCTTTCATAGCATAAATTTGGACCAACGGTGTTATTAGTATGGTTCCAAACCCTAATTAACAAAAGTTTGAACAAATACTTTCTTCAAACCCTAATTTGCATAAGTTTGGACCAATACCAGTGACCCAAGTGCTACGTAAACACCTAGCTGAGCACACTCAGGGGGAGAAAGCCTGCTATGCAGGTCCCCTGTTGCACACTGCAAGAGTTTTGTTTCCTGCTTCTTCAATAAATCATTTTTACATTCACTTCATTCTTAAAATTCACAAGACAACAACCCTGAAGGAAGAAGAAATTGACTGTGATCTGGCACAACTCTGGAGGGCACTGCCCCCATTAGGAGTTGCAACACCACCTGAGGCCTGCAACTCCAGCAGACCCCACAGGTTGCAGAAGCTTGCACCTCAGGCAGAGCCCACTGGCTGGCACAAGCAGAGAAAACTCTAGTATCACCAGTCAGTAGAAGAGGGCAACTGAGTGTCACCCCAAAACTTCTATTTCACAGGCAATAGTATCTATCAACTATCAATCAATCTATCTATCATCTATCTAGCAGGCAGCTATGAATATATGATCTTTAGCTATTTAATAAATATCTGAGTGCATACTAATTTTACGGGTCTGCTTCATACTCTGGGGAAGCTGCAGGCAATGGAGAAAATTTCCTGTCCTCCTGGTACCTACCTTCTATAGGGAGAGACAGACTAAGAAGTCAAGGCAAAGATGTCATATTAGCACATTTCAAAGTGACAAATGAGAATATGGGCAGGAGAGAATGCTGAGGTATCCTCAGATGAGGAGTTGGGGGGCGGGAGGGGCCCAGGAAGTTTTTAAAGTGGGCAGTAAGAGAAGAAATTTTAAAGAAGTATTTTTTTTTTTTAAAGAAAGAGTGGACAGTGAGAGAGAAAGAGAGAGAGAATCAATTTTTATTTAGTTTTTTACATGGCCTTTGTTGCTCTGAGACTTCGTTGTGTACATGGTGCTGGGGTTTGAACTCGCGTACTTGCGCATGCCAGGCAAGCACCGTAACCGCTGAGCCACCGTTCCAGCCCCTAAAGAAGTATTATTTCAGCAAAAACTCTGTCCCTGACATCTTTCCCCACAGTCTACACACGAGAACTAGTGTGTACAAGAAGTCTGTGAACTACACAGCCTACACAGCCCTCCAGAAAAAGTCACAAAGCAAGAAATCAGCCAGTCCCTTCTTTCTTTGGGGGACCTTGTTGAGGACCTGTTGTTCCTTAGGAAGAAGAGATTCAGAATACTTCTGCAAAAATAGAAGTGGTTCTATTCAGAAAGCAACAAGAACCTCTGCTTCTTGTAGCACATAGCAAATACTGCAGTAATATCCATCCTGCCTCAAATTCTTTATTTTTTTTAAATTTTTTGAGATGCTGGCAATCAAACCCAGGGCCTCTGCCACAAGCTTGGCAAGTACTCTACCACTGAGCCACATCCCCAGTCCTTTTAATTTTTATTTTGAGACAAGCTCTCGCTAAGTTGCTACGGCAAGCCTCTAACTTGGGATCCTCCTGCCTCAGGCTCCCAATTTGCTGGTTTGACAGGTATGCTCCACTGCACTGGGCTGACCCACATTCTATTTTTTTTTTTTTTTTAGAAAGAGTTTATCAGGTGGCTTTTGTTGCTTGGACACTTTGCTGTGCACGTGGTGGTAGGGTTCAAACCCGCTTCCTTGTGCATGCCAGGCAACATAACCACTGGGCCACTGCTCCTGCCCTGTCCCACATTCTGTCTTTTTTTTTTAATTTATTTTTTATTAGTACATCACAGTTTTACATAATGATGGGATTTGTTGTCACATAGTCCTAGATGCACACAATTTGTTCAGTATCCCCCCTTTACCCGTCTACCTCCCTCCTCCTGTCCCCCGATCCCTTGCCTTTCTTCTGGGTTCTATATTTTTTCTAAAAAATTCAAGTACAATAACATAATTCTTATACCTATGAAGAAATTTTTTTGTCTATATGACTATAGTATATAGAATGCCTCTCCCACATTCTTAGGTGGGCACCCACCCTGGGAAGAAGTATATATATATATACATGTACACCACTATTCTTATGTGGGACAAAATAAAGGGAAAAAGCCACACCAGGGTTCCACATGTTTGTAGCCTAAGGCTTCCCTCGTTTCTTTGTTCGGAGAGCTTGAGATAAGGAAAAATGTATTTTAAATTATATCGTAAAGGTGAAGGCAAGTGCAGCCTATTACTCCTGTGTCATAAAGTCTTGGGTTAGCCAAAACATTTAGGGAAAGCATATTTTGAAGAAGCGAAAGTTTTTGTTCATTTCCCACTAGTGAACAAAGCCTTTTTGGGGGGGGGGGTCCCTCCATGTACAGGGAAAGCCAGTATAAAGAGGGTTTGGTAGGATCTGAGGTTTCAGGTCTCGGACCGTATCCCTCGTAGATAAGGAGGGACTACTGGACCCCAGTTAAATGAAGGTTCTAGTTACCTGCATCCTAGAGAGGACATGTGTAGTGTTTAAGGGTACTTTTTTCAGAACGAGGCTGTGTGGATTTGAATCCCAGTGTGCCCCCCTGCTAGCTCTGGTGTTGACAGTGGGCAAATAACTTACCCTGCTCTGACTTGGTTTTCCTCATTTCTAAAATGGGATGATAACATTCATTACATTAGGGGATGCTGTGAACAGTTAGTATAAATCAAACACTTAGCTCATAGCAACAGATAAACACTATGCCTATTTGATATTATTAGATTATAGCTTGAATTGATATGATATAACTCGCTTTTCTTTCAATGCTGTTAAGTTTTAAAAACAGTATAAATAAAAATATAATTTGTTTTGTGTATACCGTGTTTTCCTTGAAGTTCATTATTTTGGAAAAAAAATATCTATAAGACCCATTTTGTTTTTTCGTAGGGGGTTTGCTGGGGATTGAACACAGATGCTTAACCACCAAGCCACATCCACAGCCTTTTTATTATTATTATTTATTTTGAGACAGGGTCTCGCTAAGTTGCTGAGGCTGGCTCTGAACTAGCAATCCTCCTGTCTCAGCCTCCAAGAGGCTGAAATTACAGGTATGTGCCATCACGCCCAGCTAAGACCTCTGCTTTATTAGGCATTATACCTAGCAAATTCCTAACTGCTGATCACAGGTACAGAGTTCTACAGAGTTGGATATGTAAATATAAAACAGTGTGTTATGTGATACGTATACTAACAGAAACTGAAAAAGACTATCTGTTGAGTAGGTCTGGGAGACAGGGACTGAAGAGCAATTTGTCACAGGGTACTAAGTGAACTGAGAGGTGATAAATGAATAGAAATCTACAGAGAACAACATGTTGAAAGGGGCCTTGCGGACAGAGGGACCTGAAGGTAAACAGATGAGGTGTCTGCAGGAACTGCCAATGGCTCAGTGTGACTGGGGAACAGGAGTGGGCACGGGGAGTGAGCAGAAGGTAGGCCCTGGCTCCCGTCCAAAGAACTTCGCTTTAAAGGCTGAGGAGTTTGGACCTTGATCTGCGAAGATGCAGAGCCTAATAGAAAAGCTGTAGGCAGAAATGTGGCAAGATCAGTTGTCCCTGAAGAAGCCCTAGCAGGCGGGAGCACGGAGGGCAGGTGGGTGAAGGAGTGACTGGTGGAATGGGGAGAAGGCTCCTGCAAAGTGTTAGTCAAGGAGGACCAGGAAGCCAGAGCTTTGACAAAATAACCTAGCAGGACTGGTGACCTGGAGGAAGGTGGTTAGGGAGAATCTGATGCTTTGAGATAGAGAATGGGTGGAGATGGGACTACTGGCAACAGAGGATACAGCAGCAAGAGTTACTGGGTTCAGCTCTGATCATGATGGATTTGGGATGCAGGGGCACTGCCGGAGGAGAAGCATCTGGTGGACAGCTGGAAGTGAAGGGCTAGAAATTTGGGCCACAAATACACAGATCTAGGAAGCAAGGTTTCCCCATTTTCCATGAAGTAAACACCTGAACATTTTTGCTGATTTTTTTTTTTAAGTGAAGAGGTACCCTTCCTGAAAGACCACAGATAATAGACCAGATGGTCATGTACTTTGTGCACTGCTAATAGGACCTGTTATAAGATCATGCAAAGGAGAAACGGAACCTAGCCTTCGGAAGTTAATCACACCAGTCCTCCCTCTACCCCTTCTCTCCCCACAGGCATATATCAAGCCTGCTTCCCAGATCACAGATCTTCATGAGAAATTTCCTGAGAAGATATTTTCTAGTATGGACTAAAGAGCCTAATCAGGAAAAAAAAATTTTATTGATACTGATTTTTTTTAATTAAGGAGTTGATTTGTTGTATAATCATAAATGCATACAAAGCATCATGCATTAAGCATATGTTCTTAAACCAGAATTACCCCCACATCACGCACCCCCAGTCTCTTGATTCTTCTTCTACATTTCGCCCCTACAAGTGATACATATGCTTAGATTGTGAACTTTCTGGAGTTAAATGATTGCACAAGTATTATTGGATTCTTGGAGGAGGGTAAAGAGTATGCTACATTGCTGATTGTCTCCCTAGATCCCACCCTGTTCTCACTCCCTCTCTCCTCTCCCACCTATCCCCAACTCCTCCTCCTCCCCCACCTATCTATGGTTGTCCTAGATTATGTGTTGCCCTGCCCCTGCTGGGTCCAATATGTAAGCATGACCACCTCTCACTCAAGATTGGGTTTAGCTCCACCTTCTGCAAATGAGTGGAAACATTCGACCCTTGACTCTCTGGGTTTGGCTAACTTTGCTCAGCATGATTTCTTCCATTGCCATCCACTTTAAAACAATAGTACATGTGCCCCGAGGGGATGCCTAGAACTAAGGTTGGTACTGAACCCTATATATATATTATGGAACCTTATATATATTTTGGCTTTTTCCCTATACAAACATACCTCTGACCTTTTAATTCATAAATCAGGCATACTAAAAAATTAGCAATGACAAATAATGGATAGGACAGAGAAATTGTAACAATATACTATAATAAAAGTTACGTGAATTGGCCTCTCTCTCAAAACATCTTACTGTACTGTGCCTTCCTTTTTTTGTGTGTGATGATGTGAACTGATACTTTGATATTTTACAGCTTCTCTTTGGCAAAACAAAATTTCTAATATCGTTACTCATGCACTTTGGCACTATTATTAAGTAAAATAAGAGCTATTTGAATGCAGGCACTGTGATACCATGACTGTAGTTCTGATAACCAGGATGGCTATTAGCAGGCAGGTAGTGACACAGCGTGCTGGACAACGGCATGATTCATGTCCTGAGTGGAATGGAGCAGATGGCAGAAGATTTTGTCACGCTACTCAAAACAGCATGCAAGTTAAAATTTATGAATTATTTAATTATGGAATTTTCCATTTAATATTTTCAGACCATGGAAACCAAAATTGTGGATAAAAGGCTATTCTATTTAAAAAAAAGTCACGCATTCAGCAAATACTAGCGGATACTATGTGCCAGACATTATGCTGAATGTTAGGCGTTAAAAAGGAAAAAAAAAAAAGTCCCTGTTCTCAGAAGTCACCTTCTATTGGGGGAGAGAAACCCAACAAGCAAACAAAATCCTACAAGTGATTAGTGTCAGAATGGAAGGAAACAGGCTAATAAGATGGAGAATGAGGACAGGGTGTGTTCTTAAGAAGAGGATGATCAGTGCATCCATCCATCTGAAACAATGGCAGCAAAACTGATGTTCAAGATGGAAATAAGGGGCT
>PVKS010035570.1:0-19984 GCA_004027875.1 Aplodontia rufa | reverse complement strand
TCTCATCCCCTCCTCCTTCTCATCCCCTCCTCCTTCTCATCCCCTCCTCCTTCTCCTCTCCTCCTCCTCCTCCTCTCCTCCTCCTTCTCCTCTCCTCCTCCTTCTCCTCCCCTCCTCCTTCTCCTCCTTCTCCTCCTTCTCCTCCTCCTCCTCCTCCTCCATGAGATTGAACCCAGGGGTGCTTAACCACTGAGCCACAGCCCCAGCCCTTATTGCTTTATATTTTGAGATTGGGTCTCACTAAATTACTTAAGGCTCACTAAGTTGCTGAGGCTAGTTTTGAACTTGTGATCCTCCTACCTCAGCCTTCCAAGTTGCTGGGATCATAGGTGTGCAGCACCACACCCAGCTTTAACAGTTTATTTATAAAAGGAGAATCGAAGCAAAGTGTCTCTAAGGCAAGTAACCTTACTGTTTAGATTGTAAGTAATGAAAGTACTGTTTGAAAAGAAAAAACTCGGGTGTGTGGGTATTGACAAAGGAGCAGATGTTTGTATAAGCAATTATGAAAATGTAAAAGCACTCAAAACATGTGAAGGGAAATTATGATATCTGCTATTTATGTTTTTTTATTAAGTAATCATTACTTAATTTTTCTCTAAATTTAATGCACTAAAAATAACTAAGGGCACCTTAAGAGATTTAAGAATAATAATGAAAAACTGTGGCCTCACTCTTTTCACAGCAATGCATTAACATTTATTTTGCTCCTTCTGGTGTCTACATAGAATTTCTTTTTTATTACATAGTGTTTTTGGGGGGAAGGAACAGAATGTTTTCCATCTTTGAATATAAGTAGTCAAAATCAAACTGTACATTTCAAATAGAACTACTGTATCATATGCAAATTATGGCTCAATAAAGCTGGTTTAAGATAGATTTTAAAAAGTGACCTAAAGAAAATTGTAAATAACAAAAACGCAACCACCTCAAGATTATTCAGTTTAATTAAAAATTTTCCATTGAAAATAAACACTGGCATGTGGCTTGGTGATTGTGCTTGCTTGTGTTGTTTATTTGGTGCTCTATGGAGACCAGAACTCATACCAGCTTAATAGTGAGGTGTTTGGCAATTGTTTACTTAAAAGAGTCATTCTGAAAATTCTTGTACTAAAATGATTTTTTTTGGTCATTATATTCAAAGAATTTTGGAAAAAACCCTATGTTTTTGTACTAGTCAGATGTGTGACAAATGCAATTTAATTGTCACTACATGTTCCATCTTTATCAATACTTTGGGGGCTTATGGAAAGTTTCTAAACTTAGTAGATTTCCCAGTGGCCCTGGGTGGTTGATGTACTAGGTTAACTCTGACTTCTTTCTTTCTTCTTAAGGTTTTTGCTTTGAGATTTATGATGGTCTAAACTTTTTGAACATAATCTATGAAATGATCACTTCCAGGTTTTAAAATTTTGTCACTTTCAACTACTTTATTATGGTGGTGACAAGAAGACACTACAGGTCCCAGAAGCAATGGTGTTTTGTACTTGGGATAGGTAGGCAATTACATACTTGATTATTGTTTGTAGACTTTTGGAGTACCCATTTCTCCACAAATTTTTGTTTTTGATTGGTTGAGGTTTAGTCTTCTACATGGGTCCTGTACATTCCTGTTAAGAGAGGAACAGCTCAGGAGCATAGAAACATTGGCAGCATCAGTCAGTGCTGCCTCTCAGCGAAGGAGCTGAAAAAATTCTTTCCTGTGTTTTGGACAAATGGGAGAAGGACGTAAGAGATGGCATGGGTGGAGGCTGGGGAAGAATGAAAGAAGAACCTAGGGAAAGCAGGACAGAAAAGGGTTGTGTTAAAATGTTGTCTACTTCCTAACCTTGTTGAGAAATGACTCTCTGTGTTAATAGTCAGCTTTGCAAAAATAATGAGAAACCCGTAGGAAGTGCTTTCTGGATCTAACTAGGCCTCCCAGTCGTTTTCCTGGATAGAGTTAAACATGTGGAACAGTGTTGATTTAACTTTCCAAATCATGAAAATGTATTTTTCAAACACTTCAGTGTTCTTGCATTTTTCCCCCTTCATCTACACAGTGACTGAATCATTTTTAAGTCAATGGATTTTCAGTTTTCAGAGAAATGAAACTTTTGGATACTTCATACAAAGTTTGTAAGAGATAGGCTCAACTAAATGCTGTAAGTCATTAAGTACATAATGCAGCCTGGATTTTTTATGTTTATAATTCTTCTGCTCTCTGGGTTCTTGCTTTTTCTTTTTTAATAGAGAGAGGGGCAGTGTGAGAGAGAAAGACAGTCAATTTTACCCAGTTTTTCATGTGGCCTTCAGTGCTCTAAGACTGTTGTGCGTGGGGCTGGGGTTTGAACTCGCTTACTCACACATGCCAGGCAAGCGCAGTAATTGCTGAACCACTGCTCCAGCCCCTTTGCTGGTTTCTTAAAGGAATTGTGATACTTGAACCTTTTTCTCTAATTAGGGTTGGCATTTTTTAAAACTACTTAGAGGTGTGTGTGTATGGGGGGGTAAGCAGGGTGTATGTATGGGGAGAGGGGGTAAGCAGGATCACTGCTGGTCACTTGCCACTTAGGTCCTGGAACAGGCATTTCCTGGGCACACCCTTGGAGCAGGTGAAGCCCAGGATGGGGAGATATCCTGGATACTTGTTCCCTTGCTCTCATTAGTTGTTGCGAGGAAGCATGTGCGACCCTGGGAAGTGACTGCAACATTAACCAGACTTTCCAGATGCTCTCGAATACTCTTACTCCTGTGCTAGAGGGAAAAGAGCCCTTTGGATCAGAGCCACTTTCCGAGGGTTTGGCAGCTTCTGAGCCTGAGGGACGGGGTACAGAGGCTGGGTCTGATTCTAGTTCCAGCAGCTAAGGGAAAAACTTTGTTTCACAGGGATTAAAGAAATTTTGTGAGAAAAAAAAATTCTACTTTTACTTTATGTAAAAAATTCTAAGAGTTGTAGAATTAGACAATTGTGGAATTAGAAGATTCATTAGATATCCAACTTTCTCAGTTTGTAGGTAATAGAATTAAAATCTAAATAGGATAAGGAATAGTTATAGACTGTGAGGTCAAATTCGTGTAGGGCCTGATGATTTTCTCTGCTGAGTTTTGCATACTCTTCTATATAAGCAACTTAATTTGGCTAATACAGGAATTTTGGTTCTTACCATGTTATGTTGTTATGATGTTATGTTCATGCTATGTTCATGTTCTACTTGTTGAATGCATAAAATGTTATTTCTGGGGCTGTTTATGGGTCTGGCATCCACAAAGCTATTTGTTCAGTACTACGATTTCCAGCAATGGAGCTAATTTTTTTTGCCTCTCCTATAGAAATTTCTTGTGGCTCTAAACATTAAGTAGAACTTAGATGATGAACAGAATGTTTCTTTTCTTTCTTTTAAAGCAAGAGAGAGAGAGGAGTTACTTTTTTAAGAGAAAGAGAGGGAGAGAGGGAAAGAATCAGTTTTATCTATTTTTTTAATCTGGCCTTTGTTTCCCCAACATTTAGTTGTGTATGTGGTGCTGGGGTTTGAATCTGGGTCCTCGTGCATGCCAGGCAGGCACTTCAACTTCAGAGCAGCTATTTCAGTCCCTGAGAGTTAGTTTAAAAATATTTTTTAATCTATTTTTTTTCCCTCTCTACTTAGCTTGTATGTGGTGCTGGGATTGAATCCTGGTCCTCACGTATATCAGGCAAGCACTCTACTATTGAGCCACTTCTTTACCCTCCAGAATGTTTCTTATAGTTCCTAAAATGTGGTTCTCTCTTGTCACTATTGCCCTATATGCTTCCCAGAGAGTCTCCTGCCAGCTTCTCAAGCAAATGGCAGATTGAACTTTTGTATGTTTCAATGCTTTGTTCCACAAAAGAAATCACAGGCCCTGAGCCCTTGGTTTTCTACTAGACCTCAAGGCATGACCTCATGTCTTGTGGCCCGGAGCCCTGCTTGCTTCTATCTGTCCTCCTAGGCCCCTCACTACTAAGCCTGCTCTGCTCTTTGCTTTTCCTGTATACTGAGGGATGAGAACATATTTTTATCTTGTCTCTATCTCTGTACAAGTTATACTTTAAAAGGATTCACCCTGATGTCTTTGCAATAAAATAATTCAATCTCAAGGTTCCCATAATCTTGTTAACATTACAAAATTACATTAGTGAGAATTGGTAATTGCATCTGCACAGTGTAAAAATCCAGAGGATTTGTTTTTTTCTGACATGAATAAATTTAATTACAGATTAAATGTTGATTTTGTGTTTATTTTGTGTATATTCAACTACCTCTACAAATGGCAACTTATTTAAGATCCACAGTTCAAGTACTGTCAGATACCTTTATAGAAATCTTTATTTTATCCTAAAATCATGGTGAAGTGGTATTCTTTTGAGAACTATTTGTCAGATAGTGAATGAGAGCAACAACTACCTTTACCCCTTGGCACTGTGAGTATAGATATTTTTAACCAAAGTTTTTGAACACTTAATCTTGCTCAGGACCAAGCTTATAAAAATAATTAAAAACAACTCTATCTTAGTTCAAATCTTAAGGCAGAAAAAAAATCAATTCTGCATTCCTCCCTTCTCTTTATCCCCTACAGCCTTCTCTTCCAGGTCTTTGGTCCTTGAGAGAAAAATAATTGGAACACAATTTTAAAAGCACAATTTGAAACAATTAAAATAGCCACATAAACACTCTCAAATTGGGAATGGGTTATATATCAAAAAGCATAAATAAGTTGTTTAAAACTCAGAATTCATTTCCCTTTAAAAGATTTTGGATTAGAGTGTAAATTGTTGTAGCACTTTGGGGGACAAGTTTGGTAATGTAAATTAAAATTATTTTATGGCTCTAATAAGATTCAATAATTCCACTTTTAGAATTTTATCCATTGGAAATATATTATCAGCGAAAAATCTAAAATGTATATATAATTATGTTGATAACAATGTTGCAAGAAATAGAAAAAACACTAAGAACTACCTAAATGCTACATTGGTCAACATTTTTATAAATCTGATACATTAAGAGGAACAATAAACTTTAAAAATGATGATACAGTTATACCTTTTTAATTTGTGTTTGACATGGAAATATCCATACTATGTTAAGTAACAAAGAAGATTGAAGGCACTGTGCATACCTTATAATTCTGTTTTGGAAACTACATATACGTACACATAAATTCTGGATTAATGTTCACCACAATATTCAGTGATGGTTTTGATGTGATAGAATTAGAAATAATTTTCAAATTCTTTTGTTATCTTTATGAAATTCTTAAAATAATGAATATGATGGTGTCAGAGTTGAAAAAAGTGATGGTGTTATTTTTATTTAGCATTTAATATTATATACCAGCTTTCCTAGTCAATTATTTTACCTGGAGAATGGAAATTGGAGAATGGGCTCGTGGTAGAACTCCTTTGTCCACAGAGTATATGCTTCTGCTTCTTTGCATCCTGAGATTACATTTTCTCTTTTGAGCTTTAGTACTGTGCCCATTATAAGGCTATGAGTGGTATAAGACTGAGGGACTGTGTGGTTTGCTCGTGATGGCAACCACCTCAATGGCATGGGGACATTTTGGCAGAGTTCCAGATAAGCCTCCAATGATGGGCATGGTCATTGAAGAGTTGTGTGTTCTTAAGACAAAGGCTGCGTGTATTAAACATCACTGTAAGTGATAGCCACCCTAAATTAAAGTTGAAGCTATTCATTTCTCATCTAAGCCTCTCAGGTGTCCTCTGTGAACTCGGCAAAAGGGCTACACTAAAGCATTCATTCTTGCACAACTCTTACTTGCTGGAGAGATGAAACTCCTTCATCATTACTATAGTCCAAATGTATAGTTTACCTCTTACAAAACAAGTGTCTGTGGGAATTGTTCCTCCCTACAAGAAGTATTAGAGTATATTTATCCAAGTTGACTGCACTTTAAGCCTCTACAAATTCTTTAGTGCTATGATGTAACTAGTAAGAGGTAAAACTATGAAATTCAGAGGTGAGTGATTATTTAAGAAATAGAAACAACAGGCCAAATTCTCATCTAATCCTACAACCAAAGAACTCAAAAGCCTCATACTTAAATTAAAAGACAGTGTTTTGTCTTCATAGAAATGTATCTCGATCTATATCTATCTATATGTATTTATATCACACATATGTATATACTCACACATATGTAAATACATGAATGCACATGACAAAATTATCTCAACAGTCAAATAAGAAAGTCTAACTAGACCCAAATCTACATGACCACAGTCTTGGTAAAAATGTTCAGCAGTAGTTAAGCAGATTTTCTGTGAACGAATTGTTCTGTACTAGATATGATAAGGGAAGAGACAGAGAAGGTGAAGCTATTGAAAGACATCAAATGAAGGTAGAATCTCATTTTGGATGACTTATTTGATGGATGACTGGAGGCAGAGAAGAGGCATTCTAGAAGAAAATATAGATATGGGTTGTTGAAGAGGAGAGAGAAGGAATTCTAGTGGGAGCATAGTAGAAGTCACTAAGGCAAAGTGTCTCTGGTATGTGAGGGATGATAGCAAGGCTAGTGGGCTACAGCATAGGGGTGGGAAGGAGGTGAGATTGGGGTATACCATTGTTATGTGGGTGAGCAGTTCTTCATGTTCTGGGAATTTCAGGATGTTAATTATCCTTGGCCACTGGGTAATAAAAGCGAATAGCTTTGCCCAGTCATTGTGGTAACCAAAAAATATCCCATAAGTTTCCAGCCTCCTGGTGGGGAGATTTATCATCCTGTCTCAAGAACCGCTGGGCTAGATAATGAGAGCCTCTGGTGCCAGGATGAAGTGTCAGCAAGTGTCAGGTTTTCATGTGTGAAGTTGTTCTGTTTTTATTCCCCTACTTCCTTTATGTAGGCACACTGTAAAACTATACTCCTCTTCCTGGTCAAAGACACAGCCACATCCTCTGTAATCTGTGGGGTGATTCAGTTCAGAGTTAATTCTCATTCCTATAGCGTCCATTACACACTGTCTTAATTCTACTATATTGCTGTTTATAATTATTTTTATTTATAGCAGGCTTGGGTGAAACTTAGGGACACCAGAGTTTTCATCAAACATCTGGAATGATTTTTCAAAAATTTTGGCTTCACTAAAACCCAAACATTTTTGCCAACCACCTCTTCTCACCCTCTTTCTCTAAACTTTGGAAATACATATATTTTGGAGCACATTGATTCCATGTGTTTTTAATTCATTTTAGTTTGTATCATCAAAAATTTTTAAAAGCGATTTGGAATCCAGGAATCCCATTGAGCCTTTAAAATAAATCTGTAACTTAAAAAATGTCACACAAACATATTGAAACAGCGAAAGGATGACGTTTTGATGGAGGCTGATTGGGATTGAAATTTGGCAAAATTATTCTTGCACATTGACTTATAGTGTTCCATCCAACTTCCAATTTATAATCTGGAGAGGAGGAATGGGGTTGGTTAATCTAAAAAAATACTGTATCAATTTTTCTACATCAAGACATACATTATCAAGGGAAAAATATTAAGAAACCAATATTTTATTAATTCCTAATAGTGGGATTTTTAAACTATGTAATTGGCAATTATGATGTAAGATACTCTTAGGACACAATGGAAAATGTGAAAAGTAATAAGAATAATAGTAATTGAAGAAAGAAAATAAATTTGGTTGAGTTAACTTATGTTTGTGATACAACTTTTAGTGATTCTCATGATTTGGGAGAAGACTAAAGATTAGCTTCACCAATGTTCATTGATGACAAATGTATAAACTCACTCAAATATGCACATACACAAAGTCATATACATATTTCTGTTCTTAAATTTGTGTAAAATTCACTTCAGCAACTGAGGCAAATGAGTGATATGGAATGGCTAAAAACCTTATTTAAATTTGAAGTAACTGAAGAGAGTCTTCATGAGTATCATGGAAATGACTTTTGAGGGTCTAAAAGTAAAAACTCCAAAGTTATACCAAAGAGTAGAGGTGTAGATTCTTTAATAAACTTGGGTAAATGATAAATATTGTTAGTATGGGCATGCAAATTTAAATGAGATACCATTTTTCACTTTGCATCACAAAAGATGTTTAAACTAAGAATATCTTGTGAGCGGTTACCTTTTCCTTCCTTATTATTCAGGATCTCCAGTGAACAAATTCCATTGATGAAAATGTAAAATAAATTTGAAGGTGCATATCAGGAGTCTAAAAATATTAACAATCTTTAACTCAGTAATTCTACTTTTAAAAATGGTCCCAAACAGAGGGCAAATATTTGAAGCAATATAAGTGTCCTAAAATAGGGAAATGTTAAACCTATTGTGATAGCCATACAATAGAAAACTGTAAAATGTTTAAAATGATATTGACAAAAGGCTTATGATAGAGAAACGTTCATGTTAGATGAAATACAAATTATTCTGATGCCAGTATTTTAAATTGCATAGAAGGGATATTACATTCAAAAGGAATAATGATTTTACTTTATCCATTTTGTAGCATTGGGTCTGTTTCAGTTTCAGTACTCAAGTTTCCAAGAGTTTCTGACTTTATTTTAACATATGATAAATGCTTGACAAATAAACTTTTTTTTCTTATTAAAGGTGTCAAGTTAATTGCATACAAAGTTAATTTTATTCTCTAATGAAATGGAAATTATTATAGAAAGAGAATAAAAGTAATGTGGTTAAGTAGTTTTAAAAAATGAGTTTTTAGTGGTAAAATTCTGTACTTTAAATTACAATATCAATTATGTTTAATCATTGTGAAAACTTCTCTATCAAAAAATTTTTTATCATTAATATTTTACTGTGTATGCAGGGGCATTTAATTTGAGGGGCAAGAGGCATATCTTAATCAGGCACAGTGAATTACATTGCCACTAAGAAAAAGTCCAGTATTATTCCTTCATATTCTCATTATTCCTCTTTTATACTCCTATGAGTCCCTGTTATTTTTCAGTGGTTTGGAGAGCAGAAAAAGGATTCTCGGATTCAGTCATAGCTCAATATGATGACTGCCTAGAAATTTCCTGCTTTCTGAGTAGACACTGATTTCAAGGATGTATGGGAAAGAGAACATGAAGCAGAGTTCCTCATGTTACAGTCATCTTGACTTCTGAATGGATTCTGCTTATTTGTAAAAAGGGGGGCCTTGGGGCTGGAGTGGTGCCTCTGTGGTTCCGGTGTTTGCCCTGCATATGCAAGTATGTGGGTTCAAACCCCAGCACCCATGTACACAACTAGGTGTCAGAGCAACAAAAGCCATGTGAAAAACTCAATAAAAATTGATTCTCTCTGTCTGTCTCTCTCTCTCACACTGTCCTTCCCTCTTAAAAAAAAAAAGTCATTAAAAAAGGGGGTTGCTCACATTTTGTAGAGTATATCTGATTTTAAAAAGAATTCCTGGGGCTGGAGCCATGGCATGATGGTTACAGCTCTTGTCTGACATGCATGAGGATGCAGGTTTGAACCCCAGCACCATGTACACATGAAGTGTTAAAGTAAAAAAAGCCACATAAAAGTCTAAAACTGATTCATTTTTTCTCTCTTCTCTCAAAAAAATTTCCTGGATTCAAGATGGCGTTCACTCCACCATCAGTGACTCCGGGAAGCTCCTGAGATCCACCTCACGCTGCAGGACAGCACCCGGATTCCCACGGTAGGACAAAGCACCCAGTGTGGGGGAACATTATCCCCTGCTAATTTTTTAACTCCAAAGGAATAATGTGGTGTGGTCCATTAACAAATATAAAGGAGAGCTTAGGGGAGTCCTCCGCACTCTGCCCCACACCCGGGGGGAGGGGAGCTGCTCCCGAGGGCGGAAACAGAGCAAGGGAGCGAGTTTCCTAACCATGCACCCTAACCCGGCCAGCTGTGAACTCCCTGGTCTGACTGCTCATAATTTACCTAATCTTGCATAAAGCGCTGGGAATTAACTGTTCACATTAGCGAACTTGCAGCTCTCCTGTGAGGGATGGCTGCCATAGTGACCTTCCCTGAGGGCGGTGTGGGTTGCTCAGCAAAAAAAAAAAAAGCAATCTTGGACCCTTAGTCATCATGGCCAGAAAACCAGAATCTATCACCCCAAGATTGGGCCCTTTCCCAAAGGGTCAGCGTGGTGCTGGGAATTCATGCTACACCTCTGGTCGCCTGAGGAGCCGGGGAAGGAGAAAATTTGGCACAAGATCTTTAACTCAATCACAGCAGACAATAATTCTCCACCCGTGCCCTTGGGTTACAAGAGCTGACTTTAAAGTCCTTTAACAGAAGTGCTTGCACCAGCGTGGGAGAGTGGGGTGGGGCAGGTCGCCCATCAGCGTTACAGGGCCTCAGTCCCCACGATCAGAAACAGAAACTACTGCCCCTCCACCAACTGGCCATCTGCCCTGGGGGCTGTATGGAACTGCCATTCACCTCTCCAGCTTGCAAACCTCTCCGCTGGTGACCTTCTGCCCTTCTGCTGCCCTGCTTCTCGCCAAAATAGGAGGAGCCTATGAACAGAACTTGCTCCAGCAGGGCTCATCTCTCTAAAGGGGATCCTCTGCTTCAGCCTCTGCTTGATATCTGCTTCAGGAAGCTTTGAATACATGGGGCAACATGGGCTTCCCCTTAGAATCTGAGCTCCCTGCATAGACAAGGCTTCATAGGCCTGGACCTCTCTAGCAGGGCGCCTCCTAGTGCTTGCAGTTGAGAACCACATAAGCACTGACACAATCTGGAACATCTTCCGCGGGTTTCAGTCAACCCTACAGAGCAGCTCTTGGGACTTCTGAAGATCACAATCCAAGCACAGCGGGTTATCAGTGATTCTGAAGAAGCAAGTCTCAGGCTGACCACTCTCCCACTCATCTACACTAGGATCAACTCAATTGTCTACAACTTCTGAGCCCCAGGTTTGAGAGATTTCTAGAGTGTGGATAGGCAGAAAGCAACCATCTCAGGATTACAGCCCAGGGAGAGCTGAATACCCCTATGCAACAGAAAACTTTTGAGGAGATCCTCTAAGGAAAATCAGGCCACCGGACTTAACCAAACAGTTTCTCCTCTGACAAGTTCAACTCCGAAGAATCCCCAGCTTGTGGTCAGATTTGAACGCACCCCCTCCCCCCATGGTACATACTTGCTGACCTAGGGGGCAGAAAAACTCAGAACTTTACCAACTAGTTTTTTTTTGTTTGTTTGTTTTGTTTACCTCTTGGTTTTTTTTTTTCTTAAACAGAAATCCGGCTGGAATATATTATTTTTAAATTTTTAACATTACTGTGGGTTTTTTTTTCTTTTCTCCTTTCTTGCTTTATGAATAATACTGAGTTTAGTGTTGGTGGATATAAGTATTTATTTGTATGTATGTATTGGTGATTGGCTCTTACTTTCTCTGTCTTCTTGAACCCTACGGCTATCCCTATAACATTGGGTTCCTATCAGGAAAACATTTCATGACAACAAGATAGCCTTAGCCTCTGGTGAGTGAAGATAACCACACCCCATACTAACCTTTTCCTCCACTATACTCTGGTAATCCCTAAATATAAGCATCTTTCTCTCATTCTCACCCCAAGTCTTTACCCTACCCACACCCCATTTCTATGTTTTCCTTAGTCCTAATAGAATAACCTACTCCCCCCTAATCCCTTGTTCCCCTACACTCTAAAGCAGGTGTGATTTTATACCTCCCCAGTTCACCTCCTTGACTTCCTAGTCATTCCTTCTTCCCAATTTCAGAGAGACCCTAATACCTGAAGAAATAGACACGCTTCAAAATGGGTACTTGCTTGCTCTCATAATACACAGTTCTCACAAGGAAAGCTGCTATTATTGGTGCTAATCACCAGCTCATCTATTTTAGTGGGAATGGACTAGTATTTGAACCTATAGCCTCTCAAATTCTCTCAGAACTGTCTGGCATCTTTAGGTCTATATTGACCAAATAGCTCCCCTTCACAACGAAGCAAAGGCGTAAGAAGATCCAATTACTCCAACAAGAGTAACAAGGTCGAAATAAAAGAATAGCTCTCTGACTCAGAAAATGAGGAAAAAGGGGAAATAACTCCCTTCCCCAGCCCCACAGCTCCCCCATAGCAGGGGCCCTAAATGAGAACCACAGACATTGTATCAGCATTATGATTAGTAATGCAATCAAAGAGTTAAGAGATGAAACAAGGAAAGAGATCAGAGATCAATTTCAAGAAATGAGAGACAACTTCTACAGGAAAATTAGGGATCAATACCATGAGATGAAAGATCAGCTATACAAAGATACTGACATTCTGAAAAGAGATGTAGCAGAGCTATCAGGATTGAAAAACACGGTTAACCAATTCAATTCTTCACTGGATGATACCAACACCAGAGTATACTACACTGAAAATAAACATTGGCCTGGAGGAAAACTCTGAACAGCAAGCAAGAAGCAGCTTCAAAAACCTTTTAATTGAAATCATGAGTGAGAACTTCCCTCACTTTACTAATGATCCGGAATACCACATCCAAGATGCTTATAGAACACCAAATTGACCTAATTGAGAAACTCACCAAGACGTGCCATATACAAAATGAATAACAGAGAAATTGAAGAAAGAATTCTAAAAGCTGCTTGAGAAAAGCACCAAATCACATTCAGAGGCAACCAATTTGGATCAATATGGATTTTTCAGAGCAAACAATGAAGTCCAGAAGAGCTAGGAACAATATCTTTCAAGTGTTAAAAAATAACAACTTCCACCCAAAGATATTATACCCTGCAAACTCAGCTTCAAATGTGACAGGGAAGTCAAGTACATCAATGATAAACTCAAGCTAAAAAGACACATGAACACAAATCCAATCCTACAAAATATCCTCAAAGATGTTCTGCATTCAGAAGAAAATGCCAATGATATCCTAAATCCTTAAAAAAGGGTGAGTCAATAATCATACACAAGATGACTTCCAAGACGACTCAAAATTCTGTAATTGATACAAAGTCAGAGAATCAGCCTCCCATATCTATTCTAACTTTGAATGTGGATGGTCTCAATGCCCCAACTAAAAGACACAGACTGGCCCAATGGATCAAAAAACAAAATCCAACAATGTGTTGCCTGCAAGAGACACATTTGACACTCAAAAATAGACACAGGCTGAAAGTGAAAGGATGGCAAAATGTCTACCAGGCCTGTGGCTCAAAAAAGCAAGCTGGTGTAGCAATTCTAATTTCTGATAAAATTAATTTCTAACTAAAACTAGTCAGAAAGGACACAGAGGGTCACTATATCATACTAAAAGGGACAGTACACCAAGAAGATATAACATTAATTAACATTTATGCCCCCAATTACAACCCCCCCAAATTTATGGAAAAAATACTTAAGGACATTAATCCCCTCATTGACCTCAACACAATAATTCTGGGGGACTTCACACCACTATCAACTCTAGACAGATCATTAAAGCAAAAAATCAGTAAAGACATCTCCAATCTAAACAACTCTATTAATCAGGCTTAACAGACATCTACAGAATATTCCATTCTAAGACAGCTGAAATTACCTTCTCAGCGGCTCATGGATCCTTCTCTAAAATAGACCACAGCCTAGTTCACCGGGATAATCTTAATAAAAATAAAGTGGACATAATCCCATATATTCTGTAAGATCATAATTCTATGATCTTAGCAATCAACAACAAGAGAATCAACAAACTATTCAAATACTTGGAAATTGAATAACTACCTCTTAAATGAAGGATGGGTAAAAGAGGAAATGAAAGCAGAGATTAAGAAGTTCTTGAAAGTGAACAAGAATGAGGAAACAATATACCGAAACTGCTGGGACACTATGAAGGCATTCTTAACAGATAAATATATAGCACTGAGTGTATACATCAAAAATCTAGAAAGAGAGCAGATTAATAGCCTTATGCTTAAACTCAAACGACTACTAAACGGGGAACAGTCCCACCCAAAATCTAACAGAAGACAGAAATTACCAAAATCAGAGCTGAAATCAATGAAATTGAGAACAAAAAAACTATGCAAACTACTAACAAAACTAAGAGTTGGTTCTTTGAAAGAGTTAACAAAATCAACAGACCCCTTGCCAACCTCACCAAAAGGAAGAAAGAAATGAAGCAAATCATCAAAATCAAAGATGAAAATGGGGATATCACCACAGACTCATCCAAGATCCAGAAGATTATCAGAACCTATTTTGAAAATTTATACTCTGCCAAGTTTGATAACCTAAAGGACATGGACAGGTTCTTGGACACACACCACATTCCCTTTTTAACACAGGAGGAATTGAAAACCTGAACTAACCTATCACAGAAAGCGAAATTGAAGCAGCAATCAAAACTCTCCCAAAAAAGAAAATACCAGATCCGGATGGATATATGGCTGAATTCTACCAAGCCTTCACAGAAGAACTAACACCGATCCTCTACAAGCTCTTCCAGGAAATTTATAGAGTGGGATCTCTCCAAACACTTTTTATGAAGCAAACATTGCACTGATTCCAAAGCCCAACAAAGACATGTCAAGGAAAGAAAACTACAGACCAATTTCCCTGATGAACATTGATGCAAAAATCCTTAATAAAATTTTAGCTAATTGGATACAAAAGCACATTAAAAAGATAATACATTATTATCAAGTGGGCTTCATTCCAGGAAAACAAGGCTGGTTCAACATACGCAAATCAATAAATGTAATTCACCACATAAACAGAAGTAAAAATAAAAATCATATAATTATCTTAATTGATGCAAAGAAGGCATTTGATAAAATTCAACACCACTTTATGCTCAAAACTTTGGAAAAGATAGGGATCAAGGGAAGATACCTTAACTATGTCAAATCCATTTATGACAGACCCATAGCCAACATTATCCTCAACAGAGAAAAACTGAAAGCATTTCCACTGCATTCAGGTACAAGACAAGGCTGTCGCTTTCCCCACTCTTGTTCAATGTAGTCGTTGAAACCCTTGCCAGAGCTATCAGGCAAGACAAGGAAATCAAAGGTATTTGTATAGGAAAAGAGGAAGTTCAGTTATCTCTATTTGCAGAAGACATGATTTTACACCTAGAAGACCCAATAACATCGGCCAGAAAACTCCTAGAGCTTATATGTGATTTTAGCAAAGTAGCTGGCTACAAGATCAACTCCAGCAAATCACTAGCATTTCTTTACTCCAGCAACAAATCTGCAGAAGAAGAAATCAGGAAATCTCTCCCATTTACCATCGCTTCCAAAAAAATGAAATACTTGGGCATTAACCTTACAAAGGATGTTAAGGACCTCTACAAAGAAAACTATCAAACACTAAAAAAAGAAATTACAGAAGACCTGAGTAGATGGAAAAACATTCCATGCTCATGGTTAGGCAGAATCAACATAATAAAAATAGCCATTTTACACAAAGTCCTATACAGATTTAATGCAATCCCCATCAAGATACCAATGGCATTCTTCACAGATATAGAAAAAGCAATTCTCAAGTTCATATGGAATAACAGGAGACCCAGACTACCTAAAACATTACTGGAAGGAAGAAGTAGGGGGTATCTCAATCTCTGACCTGAAATTATACTACAGAGCCATAGTAGCAAAAACAGCATGGTATTTGTATCAAAACAGAACCGAAGACCAGTGGAACAGAATAGAGACCCTGAGACAAACCCCCACGTCTTTAACTATTTACTATTTGATAAAGGGGGCAAAGCATAGTGTGGAAGAAAGATAGCCTGTTCAAATGGTGCTGGACAAACTGGACAGCCATATGTAGACAACTGAAAATGGATTTTTATCTTTCCCCCTGCACAAAAATTAAATCTAAATGGGTCAAAGATTTGGATATTAAGCCAACAACTTTAAACTTACTAGAAGAAGAAGTAGGGTGTACACTACAGCACATAGGAGTTGGCAGCACCTTCCTCAACAAAACTGCCATGGTGCAAGCAGTAAAGTCAATGATAAATGAATGGGATGCAATTAAATTAAAAAGTTTTTGCATAGCTGAAGATCTAATCAAGAGCATCAAGAGAGAACCTACAGAATGGGAGAAAACCTTTGCCTGCTACACCTTGGACAGAGGGCTAATATCCAGAATATATAAAGAACTAAAAATCTAAACACCAAACTTACAAATAACCCAATCAATAAATGGGCTATGGATCTAAAAAGAATCTTCTCACCGGAGGAAGTCCAGAAAGCTCATAAATATATGAGAAAATGCTCTACATTATTAGCTATAAGGGAAATGCAAATCAAAACTTCAATGAGATACCACATCTCTCCTGTTAGAGTGGCAAAAATGAAAAATTCTAACAACAACAGATGCTGGAGGGGATGTGGGAAAAGAGGAACACTGTCACATTGCTAGTGGGACTGCAACCTGGTTCAGCCACTATGGAAAGCAGGGTGGAGAATCCTCAAAAAATTAAGGATGGATCTACCTTATGACCCAGCTATTCCACTCGTGGGTATTTTCCCAAAAGAGTTAGAATCAGCATGTTATAGTGATGTGGCTTCATCAATGTTTATAGCAGCTCAATTTACTATAGCTAGATTATGGAACCAACCCAGATGCCCCTCACTAGACAAGTGGATACAAAAGCTTTGGTACATTTATACAATGGAATACTACTCAGCCATTAAAGAAGAAGATATTATGGCTTTTGATATCAAATGGATAGAGATGGAAGGAATTGTGCTAAGTGAAGTATCCCAATCTCAGAGACTCAAGGGCTGAATAGTATCTCTCATGTGTGGAAGCTAGAATACCTGGGGAAGCAGTATGTTAGATGGCTAAGCTAATAATAACTTCAATTGGTATGATTCTCAACGCAACAGGGAGATGACTCCCTAAGACACTTGAAGGCATAGAGAGGGGGCCGGAGGTGAGGAGGTAGGAAGAAATCCTAGGAGACTGGAGGGTGAGAATATGGGGGAATTATCTCAGAAGGAGATCTCTGTTCTACATGAGATATCCAATTAATTCAGGAGTTCTTCTGGGGGATATAGCAACAGGGGGAACCCAAGCTGGACATCCATGATATGGCATTAGCCCTGGGTAACTAAGTATATATGCATTGCCTCTTGAATGTTTGATAATGTTTCCCCCTCAATTGTATTTCTATATCCATCTAATAAATTAAAAAATAACATATTTCACATTGCAATTCATGGTATATTGAAAAAATCATGAAATCAATTGAATACGTAACAAATAGCATTCTTTTTAAAATATAAAATAGGATAGAAACAATGTATTGGTGCTGGTAAATATACATTTGCAATGTTTTTGTTTCAACCTCTTATATAGGTACACAAACATTTTTATTGGCAATGAGTTGTGATAAGAAATGTATTTTTACTGAGTTGCTTTATATAAAGTTTGTGGCATCCCTGTTACTGTATAGTTTAGTGTAGTCAATAAATATTTCTTGAATGCCTAAAAAAAAAATTCACAAGAACTGGTGCCTTCAGGGTCAAAGTTGTAACTATTCCTGAACCAAGGCATTTCCATGAAGGCAAAGACTGCTTATGGAAGAGGATTGGGACAGGCTTTGATGCCCATTTTATTACAGAGGAGCAGTGAGAAAAGCTAGTGTTATGGTTTAGAGATAAAATATCCCCCAAAAACTCATGTGTGAGAAAATGCAAGAAAGTTTAGAGGTAAAATCACTGGATTCTGAAAGCCTTAATCCAATCAGTGAATCCCTAACAGGGATTCACTGAGTGGTAACTGAAGTAGGTAGGGTATGGCTGGAGGAGGTGGGTCCCTAAGGGCATGCCTTTGGGGTATATATTTGTAACTGGCAAGTGGATTCTCACTCTCTTTGCTTCCTGATCATGTCCAGAGCTGCTTTCTTCTGACACATTCTTCCACCATGATGTTCTGCTTCACCTCAACCTGGAGGAAAGGAGCCAGCTGTCTGTGGACTGAGATCTCTGAATCCATGAGTACCAAAATAAACTTTTTCTCCTCTAAAATTGTTCTTGTAAAGTCTTTGGTCACAGCATCAAAAAAGCTGACTAAAACAGCTAGGCTCAGTGAAAATGGGCTGATGGGCAAGGCTTAATGAGAGTAACCAAGCTGTCTCTAGAAGGAAGAACGCAACGGAAAGGAACAAAACTTCCTAGATAAAGCTTTCCTAAGCCCAGGAACTAGACTATCTTCTGCAGTTCCAACACTCCCCAAAATGAGAGTGTGAAGTTCTATTTCAGGTTCAAGGAAACTCTATGCCTTAGAACCTCCAAGGTTTCAGCCCTGCCAATCCTCCACACTACTATGAAATCAAACCACATGAAGTTATCATTTTTGTGTCACAAGTGGTTGGATACTAGCAATTCCATGAGGTTCTATACAATAGTTCCTTGGACATAAGAGGCTCCAAGAAGGGTAGGTCAAGATGGTTTCAGCATTTGTATCTTGCATGTTAGTCTCAGTCCTCCAGGAAGCAGATGCTAAGATGGAATTAAACGTGTAAAGATTATTAGGGAGAAATGCTTACATGAAAAGTAGGAAGAGTGCTGGGGGAGTTAACAGATTATGATGTGGAGAAGGGGGGACAAGTTTGGGTGCAAGTCTCCTAGATTGCTATATGGTCTAAAGCAATTTTGGCAAACCCTTGGGGGAGTTCTTGAGCTTAAGTCAGAGAACAAAAGAGTCTCATGTCTTCCAGGAATAGGTCCTTGGCAGGCAGTAGCTTTTGGGACATGTGGCTTTGGTACAAACACAGGAATGGGATTTAGGGAGTAGTAACTCAGCCTAGTCCAATGCAATTCCTGTGAGTGATGGGCTACCAGGCACTGATTGCTGTATCTTGAGACTCAGGAATTCAGATGACACCCAGATGCAGCTCAGGTTTTGCTTGTTGACCTTTTACTTTCTGTCTTTGCTTGAACTCCATTTTAGGAAACTTTTTCAGTCCACTCTGACTTTTATGGAAAGGAAGTTGGTGGCAGGGAAGGGGACTGTGGCCTTTTCTGCTTCAGAAAATCATTGGCTACTATTTTAGTCACTTTTTTCATTGCTGTGACTAAAAGACCCAATAAAAACAATTTTAGGAGGAAAAGTTATTCAGAGGCTCACACTTTTAGAGGTCTTAGTTTGCAGGAAGGCCAGCTCCATTCCTTGGGACTCCTGGTGAGGCAGAATATCATGGTGGACTTCTCAACAGAGGACATTGATCAAGCCAATGAATACATGAGAAAGTGCTCTAAATCACTAGTAATCAGAGAATGCAAATGAAAACTACATTAAGATGTCACCTTAAGCCAGTCAGAATGGCAAAAAATGAAGAAAATAAACAATAATAGATGCTGGAGGGGTTGTGGAGAGATAGGCACACTAGCACTCTGTTGGTGGAGCAGCAGACTGGTACCGTCCCTCTGGAAAGCAGTGTGGAGAATCCTCAAAAAATTAGGGATGAGCCCACCATACGATCCTGCTATTCCACTCCTGGGTATTTTTCCAGGGGATTTAGAATCAGCACATTATAGTGACACAGCAATATGTATGTTCATAGCAGCTCAAATTACAATTGCTAGATTATGGAAACAACCCAGATGTCCCTCACTGGATGAATGGATCCAAAAACTGTGGTACATATATACCATGCAATTTTACACAGCAATTAGAAACAATGATATTGCAGCCTTTGAAGGTAAATGGATGGCTATGGAAGAAACTATGCTGAGTAAAATCAGCTTAACCTAGAGAACCAAGGGCTGAATGTCTCCACTCACCTGTGGAGGCTGGAACTAGACCCTGGCCATTGAGAAAGGTGGTCTATTACCATGTGTTAAATACAGATAAGGGGTAATGTTATGCAACCTAATACTTTTTTAGAGATATTGTGGGAAGGGGAAGGGAGGGATAAGGTTGGGTAATTGGGGGGACACTCTTGGGGGTGAATCTAATCTTCAGAATCTATATACATTTTTATATTTTGTTAAAAACTTGTATGGTTGTTCAAAAAATAAATTTCTCAATTAAAAAAAAAT
>PVKS010035569.1:0-19979 GCA_004027875.1 Aplodontia rufa | reverse complement strand
CCCTAAAGCCTTCCTCAGATGGAGAGAGAACTGTAGGAGTTGGAGAAGGAGGAAAAGCCTTGCAGAGAGGTGCTGAGTGGGGCCTCTAGTGGATCTAGCCTTTGAACAGCTGATGAAGGGAGGTCACAGAGCTGATGTCTTAAGAGAAAATTACATTGAGCAAGTAGGGACCAAAGTACAAGTCTGAAGGTAGAATTTGATTATTCACTGCCTTGAAGGCCCAACTTGACTCATAAATGTCTTCAGAATTATGCGGTTAGGAATCGCAATCTGACCATAAATAGGCCAAATTTTATAATCAGAAATCACTTCCAGGAACACTGCAGGTTTTAATTATGTACTCTTAGAAAAAAGTTCTGATAGCTTGACTTTTTGTCTGAGAAAACCTGTATGCCATCCTTTTTATCTACCTGTCTCTTGCAGTGCCACCTTATTTAATGGAAGATTGTACATGAAAGGGCTTTTAGAGCAACAGGAAATAATGTGATTTTAAAGCATGCAATAGAGCAAAGAAAATGTATTTCTTAAAAATGCCATCACATTCTAAACATGTACAAATGACTACAAGGGTCCACTTGAGAATTGATCTGCTATATGATACGTATATTATGAATTACATAATATGTACATTCTAGAGAAATTGGAAATTTGTGTAAAGTTTTCCCATTAACATACTATTATTTGAGCTGCTTTGCATGCCCTTTTTACTAGAATAAATCTTGTAAATCTGATTATTTACCCTTAGAGCTAAACTACCCACTCTGAGCCTTCCTTGCCTTCTTTACATTTTCAAAGTTAAAAAACAATGATGAAAACATTGACAGTACAATGTATGTTCTAAAATGATTTTTTCTTGATGGATTTGTATCGTCCTTTTTATTTGAAAGAGTTATCAAGAACAAACTGTAACCTTATGTACACTTAAGTCAAAAATCTTTAGCTCCAAGTCCTTTTTAGGTTCTAAATGGTACCAGAAAGTGCCATGCCACCCTCAGCTCCCATCCCTATTAGCTCTTTCTCCACTACTACGCAAACATGGAGCAGGGACCTCCATACTATTGACAGTTCCTTTTCCTTCTTGTGTTGGGGATCCACTGATGTCCTGCCCATTTCTCTCTTCTCTGTACTACTGCAAAAGTCTTCAGAGGATTGGAGCATAGAGGAAACTACTTAGCTCAGTGCTTCTTTCTTTCAGGTTTATATGCTGCCTGGTCCTCTGCCTCTCTACTCAGCCACTCCCTCAGTCCAGCACAACCATTTTTGGCACATTGTACCTTGTCTCCATCTTAAGGAGATTGCCAGATCCATCATGGCCCCTTGTAGAGACCATTCTGACATACAGGTTGGCTGAGAATATTAAAGTGCTGGGGCATTGAATGTGTTGGTCTCTGAATTGGTAAAGTTTGCTCTTTGGTAATAGTGCCTTCAACCATGTATCTAGAAAGCGTTTAAGATCACTAACCCCTCTGAATTCTATAGGCATTGTTCCTTAATGACATTAGGGCACGATAACCTTGAGACAGATACTACTCTTTCGATTTTGTCTCAAGCTGGGAGTGCAGACAGAAGATGGGAGTGACTTCTTAGAATAAGAGCTCAAAATTGTAGTGATAGCCCCTCAGGGAGCAGTTTAATGAATTGTCAGAGTCTTGAGGGGGGAACAGTGACATATTGGTAGTTATATTCGCAACACCTAGTAATATGTCTTAGCATTTATTAAATCCTCTTTTACTTAATGGCCATCTGGTTATTAGCACAATTACAAATAGAATTTCTTCGCTTTGACTTCTTGAGTTTTATTAGGCATTCGTTTTCTGAGGACTGAGCAACAACTCGTTAGATCAGTAAAAAAAAAAAATAAAGGGACTTTTTAACTATGAAAATTCCATGCCTCACAATTGGCTTTGTTCATTTGTGTCTTCGATGTCCTGTTTATCCACCTATCATGTCTTGTTTATAACACTACACTGCAGTGGAAGTCCATGGCTGTATTTTTCATTTCCCAGCTTTACTAAATTTTATTCTGGACATTTCTGGAGCTGATTGTGCAGTATACAGACATGTAGTAGTAATTTCAAGTAGTTTTATAGCATGAAACATTAAATAACTTTAAACTGCAAACACAGGGTAAAGTCAGTTAAATTCAGACATATACATTTAATAAGAAAGCAACAGCATCTCATTTAGTTAAGTTCCTAAAAAAATTTTCATTTTTTTGCAGTAATGGGGCTCAAACCCAAGGCTTCATACATATTCTACTGCCGAGCTACATCCCCAACCCCAAAGGCTCTCATTTTTAAACCTACTGCTTTAGAAGAATGTGGGTTTCCTCTGCACCTGTATCATCTTCACATCTGATTTGACCTGTGTGTCCTCTAGTCCTATTCTAGTTTGGTAGTCTGTGTAAACACTTAATTGAGAAATTCTTTCTTGGGTGTGTAGCATACCAGCTGTATACAAGTGATGATGTGAGTTATTGAGCATTTTCCATGTGTTGTTTGCTAATTCTACTGCTTTGACTATTGCCTAATTTAATCCTCTCTAGGCCTTTGAGGTAGATATCATCATATTGATTCTGCAGGTGAGGAGCTAGAAGCACAGGGAGTACCCCAGAGCACACAGACACTGAAAATTGTGGATGCACTATCTATCCAGGCGCGGGAGCTCGGCCTCCCAAGACCTAGTATTGCCTAGAAGATTTAAGACACATATTTTTCACTCAGAGCTGAAAAAATCAATTGGTTATTGGTCATTTAAGGGATAACTCTAGTATATATTGTCTTAGGGTGAGAACAATGTCTCATGAGGACAAACACTTCTGTCTTGGGAGGTAGAAGCCAGAGAAAACTTCAGAAGGATCATTAAAGTTTGAGTTGGATAAAGAGGAAAACTCAGGGTTGAGTTATAGTTAACAGAAAATGCATCAACATGTGATGGAGCAGGAGTGAGATTTGTCTAGTCCCTCTAAAGAGATGAGCCCCAGCTAGGCTAGGGCAAGAGTCAGTCAACTTTGCGCAGCTTATGAAAGGGTGGGGGCACAGGTACGTGAAAGTTTCTCCCTGTAGAGGATATTCTGAGAATCCTAAGATACTGGGGCATTGGGAATGTTGGTCACTGGACTTCCGAGTTTTGCTCTTTGCTGCCAGGCTGTCAGCAATCTGTCTGGACAGTCATCCTTATGATGGCCAAGTCCTCTTGTTCTATTTGTGTTTTGCAAGCTACTCATTAAGTGTACTTTGGATTTCTGTGTAGATTTGCTGGTAGGAAGAGAAGCTCTCATCCACGCCAGAGCAGATATTCTGTACTTTGTGCCTGTTCTCTCTTGTGCTTAGATTTAACACTTGACAGTATGGTTTGAATGCCTGTGGTGCTCAGCTAGTGCTAGCCTACCTCATCAAGAAGGATGAAGACGAGATGTGCTAGTCTAGGGAAGAGACAGGGGATAGAGCAAAGGAATAAATGAAAGAGGGATTTCTAAGACAGAGCTTTGAGATTTGAGTGGTGGGATAAGTGGGTTGAAAAAGGAAGACTTGAGGCTAGGATGCTGGGTGGATAAAGGTGTCCTTGACAGGGGAGGAAGGAAGAAACAGTGGATTTATGGAGAAATGTAACAAATGTTTGATTTAGAATTTTTAGACTGGGATGGTCACATGATGGAGAGGTCCTATGTTTCCATGTCTGGGTCTGTGGAACTGTCAGGGGCTACACAGCATTGAGGCAATGGGTGAGTTCATCCAGAGGGGGGTTGAGCGTAGATCTGAGAGTCTCTGGTGTTGACAGACCAAGGACTGTCCAAGAGCAGAGCAGCAGTAATTCAAGAAAAGGAGAATGACTACTTCTGTCAAATAACTGCAGGATCGGTATGTAAGACTTAACTAATTTAAGACTTGAAATAAAAATGAGTTCACAAGACCTTAGAAGGTTTGACTGAATCTGTAGAAGAGACTTTAACTTTCTGTTAAGTCTGCCTTCCCACATTCATAAGGAAAAGATGGCCCTAGTTATTTAGACTATGATGTGCTACAGTATAAATATAGCCTATATGTGGGCAACTTAAGTCCTCTAATCAGTGGACAATTCATGTGATGTCAACCAGCCAGCCAAGAATTTTCCTGTGTGTTTTGTAACTGGGTTAGATTTTGTGAAACGGCTATTCTCTTATGCAGGATTGTGGGTTCATATTTGTTGGAAAAATTTCAGGATGACAGCTTGTTAGTCTAATTATGTCCCTTTCTCAAGAGCATCATTTTTTCCAAGTAGAAAATATTGGTTATTAGTCAGAATGCTGTACAACTATATTTGTTTCCAACTGGACAGTCCTTGATATATAGGTTTAACTCACATGTATATGCTTATGAACATACATGTACATATTTACTAATACACGTGTGTGTATATATATATTCATCACAATGAAAACTCAGGTGATAAATGATTTTAAATGTCTGTGTGTTGAGAGCAGTGTGTCGGGACAAATGAATGAATAATGAGTCTAGTCAACACCTTAACATCCATTCCTGCCGATTTTCTTTCTGTGACTTTATTTTTTCCCTTCCCATTGAATTCTCCTAACAACCTTGAGAAGTAGGTATCTTAGTCCTCATTTTCAGAGGAAGAAACTGAGGAAATCTTCCACTGCCGTTGTGGGCATGGATTTAGAGGAATGCAATGTTCTCCTCCCTTGTTATTCTCATGTCCTGAGATGAAACATGCAGTAGAATCTGTGGCAGAAAGCAACACAAACAGGGAGCTAGAGAAGGGGAAATTCACTTCCTTCTTAAAATCTAATGTACACATTTTGAAAACTTCAATGCCACTGGCTCAGGTTTTCTCTTTGCAGTCACATCGGTGCTGACCGAGTGTCATTTTGTCTCCAATTTGCTTTCCAATAAGAAAAAGAATTACCTAGAGATTATGAAAGCAAAGCACTTGTTGTGCAGAGGACACATGACATGGTTGAATTCTAGGCAATTATAAGTATTTGGCAGCTTTTGCCTGAATGACACTCTGAAGAGTTGTGGCATTTACAAGTGCATGCTTCAGAGTCATTCTGACCAAGTTTTTGTCAGCAGCTAGTGATCTTCATTTTTTTCCTTTTTAAAATCCTTACCTTAGAAAAATCGTTAGATAGAACTTGTTCACTTGTCTTTTTCTGATTTTCACAAATCATACTCATTCAAGTGAGTTTGGGAGGACTGTAAGCTCTCAATGGTAACTTTAGTCTACATTCAGGGGAATTCTAGGAGTGATGAGATTTGATAGGCAGAATGATCTAATAAAGTGTAATTGATGGATACTGATTTGTGGCAGATGCATTTTGATGTACAGCTAGGATGGTGATGGAAAGACAATGGGAAGCGACAGATGCCAGTGATGGTAAATTCTACCTTGCTGGGTGCAGCCAGAAAGAAAATATGGAAGGAAAAAAATGTGGATGGATCCCAATAAAGGATTGAAGAAAGAATCAATATGTTAAGAGAACCCGAAAACAAAGTCAAATCTAAAAAAACTGAGCACAGTAGACTCAGATCTAAGTATAAAATGCGTACTGTATCTGAAACACTTCCAATGGCAGCTATGTCTCCAAAAGTGTGACTGTAATGACAGGAGAACAATAGAATTTGTTATGCTTAGAGAAGATACTTGGAGTGATGGCATTAAGAACAAGTCATCGATGGCTTCTAGGAATTTAAGAAGGCAAGACAATATGTTTTTAGTGAGCACAATTTTTATTTATACTACCTGTTAATAATTAAATATTTTCAAACCTCAGAAAAATAAGCAGAGAGACTACTGTAACAAAACTCCACTTAGTTCTATCTGATTCTGTTTTACAGTCTAAAATATTAGAGAATCAGCCAAAGCTGATGCCTGTGTGCCTCTTCCGTTCTCTGTCCTTCAAAGTAATATCTGCCCTGAATCTACTGTCTATATTTCCTTGGATTTTTTGTTACATGTATGTGCACTTATGTGTGTATAAAAATTGTTGTTTTGCATATCACCAGACTTTGCGTAATAGTTTTCAAATCAGTGATTTAATGAAGATTGACCAAATTAAGTTCACATTTCACCAAACTGAATAGGTTTGCCGTCCAGCTTTGGCCGCGTTGTTAATTCTGTTGCTTCTCAAACAGAGAAACAGCTGAGCCTTTACCAAAAGAGAACTGTTTTAGAGTCAGAGTTAATTATTGATGGAGGTAAAAATAATTTCAGGAAATGTTTACCCCAAGGCTAGAATAGGTCTACATAAGCAGTCCATGAGGTGAATAACATTTTTTCCCCGAGCTATAGTATTTCTTTGGACTGCTAAACTAATGCAAGTTTGAAAACTACCCTGGGAATTTAGATAGTATATCAGAGTTTCCTAAAAGAAATCCTTGATCTCACCTTTAATTCATACTTTAAGATATACGGCATGCTTGGGCTGGTGCAGTGGCTCAGTGGTTGTGGTGCTTGCCTGACATGCATGAGTACGTGGATTCAAACCCCAGCACCCATGTACACAACTAAGTGTCAGAGCAATGAAAACCATGTGAAAAACTCAATAAAAATTGATTCTGTCAGGGGCTGAAGTGGTGGCTCTGCGGTTACGGCACTTGCCTGGCATGCACGAGTGCACGGGTTCAAACCCTAGCACCCACGTACACAACTAAGTGTCAGAGCAACAAAAGCCGTGTGAAAAACTCAATAAAAATTGTCTCTCACTGTCCTCTTTAAAAAAAAAAAATTGATTCTGTCTCACTGTCCTCTCAAAAGTATACATTATATAATGTACACACACACACATACACACACACACACACACACACACACGACATGCTTACTTTCTCCCTTAGTTGAAGAACATCTCTCTGTTGTATTCAAGTAGTGAAATCGGTGTCGGGGTAATCAACCTGAACATGAACAGCTTGAAAAGGAAGCTATTGACATGATAAAAGTTACACTTCAAAAATATTTTCAGATGAATGAAACCAATCTGCTGCTCACTGAAGACTTCAGTTCTGTCCCTCACATACAAATACCATGTCAGTTGAACTAGAAACAGTAGTGGTTGTCAGGGGAAGGGGACAGGGAACACTGGAGATTTTAGAGTGCACAGATTTTCAATTATAAGATCAGTTCAGTGGATCTAATACGCAGCGTGGTTAGGGGACACAGGTTTAAAACTTGATTTTGTTAATTATTTCACAAAGTATAAAGTTAGGAAAGAATGTGGTAATGTACATACCCTAATCTTTGGAGGGAGGCACTTGGGCCTGAGGGCCATGAAAAAGAAGTATGAGTCGGCCTCGTTAACACCAGGCAATATGTATAATGACTTTGTTGGACTTCCTAAATGCAAAACAAGGGAAGAATCTCGATTTGTTCTACAAAATGTAAATCTAACCCACCACCCATAGAAAACAAAAATAGAAGTTTGAAACCAACCTCTCTAAAGAAAGCTAGGTGTTGGTTTAATTTGTGGAGTGATGTCTGTTCACTAATGACCATTACGTTGCCTTCTCAGAACAGGCGATGTATAGGTTATTGATTTTTTTTTTTTTTTCCTGACGCTTTTGTTGTATTTATCCATTTCTAGTCTTAGGGCTTTAAGACCACAGTGCCCTGAGATGTAGAGAAGACCTGGTATGAAAAATGGGAATTTTTTAAAAAACCGGGCCACCTGTAAATGTAGAAAAGCGACACAGTTCTCTGAATCCGTATCCTCTGTGAAGCGAGAGACGAGATGATCCCCAAGGTCTCGACCTACTGGTTTACCTAGTCTCTGGTTTCAGAAGTTAAAAATTGGAGGATCAGATACTTCTGACTCATGTGTATAGAAATACTAAACTTTCAATAAAGGACCAGTAAGACCAAATCTTGGCCTTCCATGCATTGTTTCCTGCTGGGGCATGCAGCATACATTGACAGTGCCAACTCTGAGTAGGATTCTCATGAAGTCGTTTCACTTGGAGTGTGGGCTTTACGTTAATGGTGAGATAGGAAGAGAAGGCAACAGTCACCTTTGCCCTCCTCCTGTGGCTGAAGCAGAGATGGCAACTGTCAGAGTAGGTCTATTGATTGCGTGCGTGCGTGTGTGTGTGTGTGTGTATGCTGGTGGGACAAAGAGCTACAATGTTGTTCACAGTAAAATTTATATGTTAAGGTCATCAATAGTGAGTAGGGAGGAACATGGTCTCTGGAATCAGATTGCCTGGATTTGAATCTAAAACCCAGCACTTGTTAACTATGTCTTTTGGCAAGTTACTTCTGTCGTCTTCCCTATACACTGGGAATGACAATAGTATCTCTCGCATAGGATTCTCATCAGATGTGATTTAATCATTTAATACGTAAGACTCTTAAGGATGGTACCAGGCACAACGTAAGTGCTCAAGAAATGCTGGCTCTTGTTACTGTTTTATAAAAATAGGTGATATCTACAGAAATCCTACTGACAGTAAAATGGGGCTTGTGAAGATCAGTATTTATATCAAGATTGAGACCCAAATTACTTTAAAACTTTGTGGAAGTGATTATATCTATACAGAAACCCCCCTGAACTTTTTATAAATCCAATTCTAATTGAACTGAAAAGTATAAAGTATTACTGAAATACAGCTTTGTTCTTATTTTTTTAATTTAAAAAGATCTTCAAACAGCCTTGCGATATATACGTACATTATTTTTGTGGGATCCGTTGTGTTACATTCATACATGGGCATAGTCTAATTTGGTAGATTTCATTCCCCAGTCCTTCCCATAGCTTTGCTTTTATTTTATAAAAGTCATCAGCTGTGAGTTTTGAGTAGAAAAATTATTCTACTTTAGACTTAGAAGTAAAATGATAGACTTAAGTTTTAAAGTACTGATAAATAAGGTTTATAATTCTAAAAGTATTCTGCTTATTTTTCCAAGTGTATAATTTTATCTTTGTAACAATTTCTAAGATACAGCAAAATAGTTTATATTAAATGCTAAAATTTGTGAAAATTTTTTTCATGGCATACATAGAAGCTTTACTTCTCTTCATGTATTTAATAATCTTTAGGTAATGGGAGAGTTGAAATGAGAAATACCTCAAAATTCAATTTTAGAAACTAACCATGCACTTATTTTGGGGGGGGGGGCTCTGACAGTATGCCCTCATTTTGCACCAAATGACAGTGTTTTCCTTACTTAGAAAAGTCCAGAGTTGACTGTCTTTGATCCCAAACTTGTATGGACAATTTAAAAGATTGCATTGGCAATATTTGTCATACCTTGCCCCTTTGTATTTATATAGCTCCCAGAAAGAGTTGAGAAGTTCTTTGATCAAGGACCAGTTGGACTAACATAAGCTTAAATGAAGGGAGCATATTCTCTCTTGGAGGTCAATTTAGGAGCTAGTCTTTGCACCGTACCCTTTGTGTCAGAAATGCACGGATGAATAAAACTCACTCTTACTCATTTGTAACTCATAGCTAGTCAGAGGTTTGTGGCTATAATCAAAGATGAGGAAAGAAAATAACAGCAGAGAATTACAGCGCCCTCGGTGTTGCAGGCCTCAGAAGATGGCTCCCTGGAACAAGCAGCACTTGTCAGAAATGGCAAGGCAGCATTTCAGCAGGTGGGGTGGTGCCTGGCTAAGATGGAGAAGGGCCCCCGGGTCAATCACTGTGATGTTGGTTGATAAACTAATGTATATTAATTCAGCTGCCCTGGTCTTGAAGTACCGGAGCAGTTCCCCGTCGTCCCCAGGACTGTAAGCAGTCAGTTTGTATTGGTCAGAGTAGACTGTTCTCATTGGGTGATGTCCTCTGAAGCCCGACAAGTCGGAAAACCATTTTAGCTGGAGACATTGTCTTTAGTTCAGGTGTATAAAATCGGGGGGAGGTCACATGGTCTAATGGTTTGGATATGAGGATCACACTGCCTAATTTCCAATCCCAACTCCCTTATTAGCTGTGTGGTCTTCAGCAAGGTATTAAACTTCCTTGGGCTTTTTTTTCCCACATCTGAAAAAGGCAGATAGGGATGATGATAGTCATAGTGCCTATCTTGTTCTGTGGAATAGCTCTATTAAATGACTTCCTATTGATGAAGCACCGGGAAGAGCCTGGGGCAGAGAGGAAGCACTTTATATAAGTGTGATGAATGAAGTGCCTCCTGCGACTGCCCTGCCCTCCCCAGAGTGACAGGCTGAGTTGAGCTGGGGGTGTCCTCTGGCTGTTTCTTTCCTGGTTCGGCCTGTGGATCCCTATGACACCCGGCAGCAAGGCGCATGAGCTCAGTGCTCTGATTTCCTGCTTTTATGGCACATTTGATTACTTTTATGGCACATTTGATTTTCAGAAAGAGCTCTGTTCGGCCTTGTTGTATAAGGATAATAAATGGTGGTTTTTTACTAGCTTCCTGTTCTGATTTTTGGGTTTGACATCACAAATGTTTCCACATCCAAGCACATGCTGTGGACCACAAAGAAGTGTGCTCTGATTTTCCCAAATTTGAGAGCCTTAGAGTCAGCGTTCAACTGCATGGCCTTGGACAGGCTAGTGCTCGGCCTCTGTTCCCAGCAGCAGCTCCTTTGTTGTAGAATTGTTTCCTCATCTGGAGTCTGCCTGGAATTCTGCCATCTCTCCTGAGCATCCTCCGTGGCCAGCTTAGGACTCTATTCCTGGTTCTAAGCTACCACCAAGCTGTCACCCCTCCCCTTATGCTTTCCAGGCTGCAGAATGGGTAGGTGTCTTCAATTTGGTTTTCTTGTCCTTGGGAGTTTATGCCATGCTTAACAAAATCCTTCTGCTAGTTTAGTGGTACATTTATAAAGGCTCTAAAAATGTGTATTCAGTTTAGCATTGTAAAGAAAGAGTGATTTTTACGTTTTAATAAAAACATCCCTAATTCTTGTTTTGATGACAAGAGAAATACAACATCGGGGCTGGAACGGTGGCTCGGTGGTTACAGAGCTTGCCCAGCACACGCAAGGACACAAGTTCAAATCCCAGCACCCACGGATACAACGAAGAATTGGAGCAATGAAAGCCACATGAAAAACTAAATAAAATTCTTTCTCTCACTGTCCCTGTCTCTTTAAAAAAAAAAAAAAATCTTTTGAAGTTTTGAAGTTGTCCTGTAAAAATGGATTTAATGCTTCCCTTCCTACTCCCTTTTCTGAGGATTCATCCCTTATTATTAAATAGTTTATACTATTCCTTAATTACAATAGCATTTGATTTGGTAATGAAATTTAGGATGATTGTTACTAATGAACTTTTTATTCTGAAATTGTACCATAGGAATTCTTAATTTTTGTACCGTGGTGGGTTGGATTTGGTCTAATTTTTTAGTAAAGGTTAATGAATGGTGTATTTTCTAATGATATCTTTCAAATTCCTTTACAAATCAAAGGGAGTTTTGCTAGCAATTGCTTTCTTTCAGTCTTTCTATGATATTTTGGTAATACAGAGAAGAAATTGAAAACCCACTGGACATTTGTTCCTTTGGTGACTCATTTCCATTTGATTTGTGATTTGACTTGTATTTGTTTTCCTTCCTAAATACTTAAGGGTTTTCTTTTTTACTTTTTCAAGATGTGACTTTGAACGGATGTTGTTTGGAATATAGTTTAGTTCTTTCTTTAGTTTAGGTTTATTTTTCTTTCAAATGTGTCTTTGATTATTCTACTTCAGTTCTTCACTTATATTTCCTTAGAAACATTTAATCTCTTTATCTTACTAGAGAACTTTTTATTGATTTATAGCTTTCTGCTTTTAAGAGGTCATATCTTGTATCATATCAACAATGCCAAATACTTCTCTAAAAATTACTTTTGATTCCTATAGGAAGTCATCTTTAGGAAACTCTTCACTTGACCCTTTTGCATGCTGTTTATTTTCCACATTCTACTTAGTAGACCCATGCTGATATTTAGCTCTTATATTTGTTTCTGAATTTGGAAATACCCATTCAGACCTGCTCAGAGAGAACACAAGGGTTGTCCTTGGCCCCGCTGTCTGTCCTGCTGTTTGTTAGTGAAAGTCCTTTTAGATCTCTGACCTTGTAGCAGGGAAAATGGGCTCTAACCCATTTTCAGTGGACTAAAGACTTTGCTGTAAAGCAGCTATCTCCAGTTCCTTGTCCTCTGCTACTTGAAGTATGAGTTACATAAGAACTCCAACACCCAGAATACAGCACTTTCAAAGATAATCTTGTCTCTAAATCTGCGTTTCTGTCACTGACACTACCAGAGTGCAAAGTACTTCCCTTTTCTTCCAATGGAGTGGGGGATTTTCTTGCTGCCTCAAAAGGCATGATCTTTCATGACAAAGAGCTGTCCAGGTTTCTGACTGTTACAGATTTTTAGATTTCTGTGCCAGATGGCGGAAAGTAGAGAAAGGAAGATATGCAGGTAGATTGTCCTACTTTCAGGATTAGATTATTTTTGTTACCTCTAGTCACATTTATTAAACTTAATTTTATTCTTGTAAAATTATTCTGATTTTAGCAACAACCTTCCTTCTATGATTGCATGCAACTCTTTCGATTTTTAGGTATATTTTAGTGGAAAGTTGGGAGAGGCTATGCCAGGGTCTGGTGGCAAACATTTAAAATTTAGTGTAACTTATGTGAAACGCCACATAACACCTTTTCATGTTACACAACACTTGAAAATCTTGCTTCTGCAGATATTTTGTGGAAATAAACTGTGCCTTGTAAATATTCATCATGAGTTGTTTTTCAAATGATGGAGGCATCAGTGTTCCTGTAATAGAACTTGTGTCTTATGAAAACTGGGTCATTTTAGTGTTGAAATAAAATGTACATAAGTGATGGTAGGAATTCCAATGACTTCTATAAAATTTTTATTCATGAAATCTGCCTGATCACACTGCCTACTAACAATAGTCTTAGAGCTGGAACAGCTGTTATACATCACTTAATAAAGAAGTTGCAAATTCAGTTGTCTCCAGCGGCCAGAAAAGTAAGGCAAATCCATGAAGTGTAGGGTTCAATGCAGTAAGGAAATGGAGTAGCAAAAATAGAGATTACTGCTATCAAATGCTTGAGTCATCGTTACAGAATAACCTCACTCTCCCCTCAGAGACAAACCGAGGTCAAGGAATGTTAACAGATTCGCCCCAAGGTAAGTAGGCTATGGTCTTTATCTGAACCAGCTACATAATCTTCAAGGCCTAATGCAAAATACAGTGCAGGGTCCCTTGTCCAGCAATTAAGAATTTCAAGATGGCAATAGCAGAGCATTTAAATCCAGCATAGAGCCCATGTGAAGCTGTCTTACTACTTATCTAGAATTACAATTTGTACAACAAGCAAAGAAACATACACATGCACACTCCCGTACCCATAACCACCAAGAAACTGAAAATGGAGATGGAGTTCAAATTAAGCTTTTTACTTTGATCCTAAATAGTGAAATATTTCCACTTATTAGAGGGCTTTTGGGTGAAGTTTTAGAATCTTGCTTTTCTATTGTTTGGAAACTTATTGAATCATTTTTGCTTCCATCAGTTTCTACTGTGATTTCTTGAATTCAAGTTTTATGAATTGTTAATTGGCTATTTTCAAACCTGACGTTCAAAGACCTTTTCTAAAAGTTAGGTCTGTCTGAAGTCCAGACTATGTGAAAAATTGGTCAGTCCAGGAATGAATCTGCCCGTGTCTGCCGTTGGGTCTTACTCAGCTGTTGGAGGCCACATACCGTGATTCTTACCTGAATTCGGCTGTCATTTTTTCCAGATAATCTTGTACGTAATTTGAATCATCTCCTAAGATCACACTTCATTGTTAACCTGATTTGAAATTTTTACATGATTTGCAAGCACAAAAAGCAATTTGCCATCTGAGGGACTTGAAACAGACTGGTCACTTTCTCCTTTGGGTCCATTTACAGCTTCCAACCCATGTTTCCACTAACATGTCCTCAGGAATCCTATTTAGTAAAATCCAGCCAGCTTTTAAAGGCACAGCTATTCATACTAAGAGTATAGGAATAAATTTAGAAATAAAGTAATAAATAAATGCATTCTTTATACTTTAAAATTCTTACAACATTTCAATCACTTAAAATCTAAAGAAAAGTAAAGCTTTTTTCTTTAAAAAAGCTAGACCTACAATTTAGAATTGTATGATTGTTATAATTTTACTTAAAATATATATACCTTCGTTTAGCAACATCCACAGAGATGTCTAAAAATTGCTTAAAAGCAGAAAATTCAATTTAAAAATACTGAAGTTTTCTTATTTTTTGTTTTTGTTAGTACATTATAATTATCCAAAATATTGGGGCTCATTTTGACATAATCATACATACATGGACTATCCCTTACTGTACTTCAGTTCCGGTACTTCCCCTTTTGGTCCCCTCCTAAACAGGTGTGAGCTTTGGTTAAGTCACTAATATCAGATAGTTATGTGAATACCTTCTTATCGTTAAACTGTATGCCTTTCATGCATGATAAGAGAGAATCCACATGTTAGCAAAAGGGAAGATGAGAAAATGGGCAAATTCAGTAATAGAAAAAAGTTGTGAATGATATTTAAAATACTTGATGTAAGCCATGCACATGAGAATGTGTTCAGTTAGCAACTGCTCATCAAGTTTAATCGCTGCTTTAGGGGAAGGCAAATTTAATGGACTTTATTCCCAGCCACATTTCAGAATGTGCTATGAAATATATAAACTGAATGTCATAGAATTTTTTTTTAACCTTCTGCAGGTGGAGATTTTCATTTTACCTCTATGTATTTACCTATGGAGTCCGGTTCCTGAAAAAGGTAGGATCTGTCAAATTACTTTATATAGTTCTTATGTAACTGGAAGCCTACTTCCCATTTTAAAAAAATATTTGACTATATTTTAAACGGTCCTAACAGGCTTCCTGAGAATTATTTGTGAATTTTTGATTTGCAAGTAATCTCTTGTAGTTTATTTTTACAGTAAATCATTTTTAGGCACATAACTAAGATACTTCTGAAAATGATTTGTTTTTGCAGTGAAAAGTGTTGGTAAGTCCAGTATCCATTCTAACTGGACATACTTTTTTGCAGTAGGAGCTTTATAAAATCCAGCTGATGCTGTGACAGAAGTTTCCATATCACATATGCAGAACTTGACATCGGTTATTGCAGTGTGCATTAACACTGTAGTCTTTGCCAGTAGAAATTGCTTTTAGTGTCTTGCTTGGTAATTAACAGGGCAGCACTAACTGCGGGTGGAAAATTCAGTTCCTTTCGTAGTTGTGTTTTCTTCCCTCAGCTTTGCTAACTCCTGCATGAACTAGGGCACCTTAATCTATGTTGCTGTAGTCTTTTTCCTGGTTATGTCAATGCATCCTCCTGCTCCTAACAAGTTAGGTTGCTTACATTTAGGACTCATGAAGATGGACCTTCTATATCTTTATTCTGAAAGTACTGTTAAAATGGGACTTGTGCCATGTAGCATGGCTTCCTAGTAAATCTTATAAATATTGACAAGAAAATTTCAAATGTTTGTATTTTTTAAGTATGAGTTCTCAGATGTTGCCCATCTGTGGCGAATCCTATTATACATAGTGGTTGCTTCCCGTTATTACAGTTTCCTGGAAGAAATATTTTTGCTCCTTGTACTTTTGGTCTCGGCACTTTTTTCATTTAATAAAAACATATGGTGCAGAGGCCATTTGGATAGATGTAAAGGGATGATGTTCACTCTGTAAAAATGAAATTCTCAACTGGGGTAAATAGATGTGGTAGAAACTGCTTATTTAGAACCCTGCTATTCTCATTTTCAAACTTATCTAGAAAAATCAAAAGACTATAGGATGTTTATGGGTGCAACTTTATTATCTTGGAAGAGGAAATCGCTTTGGATGGAATTTCAGCTGGTAGGGGAGAGTTGTGCTTCATGGGAACTGGGAGCGTGGAGTTGCTAACTAAGGTCAAGGTTTGGAATTCACACCTGGTTCTGTTGGTGAGAGGCTTTGAGGGTGGCAAAGGGAAGATGATGAGAGCCAGGAGCCTTGTTTTGCCCTATCCCCCAGGCTGGATATGGTTTCCTATAGCGTCATAGGACAAACGTGGCTATCTGTCACCAGAACAGGAAGCACTCTGACATTAGCTCTGGCTCGCTCAGACAAAACAAATTGAGTGGAACAAGAATAGCTTTTATGCCCCCATCCTCAGTGGGCCGTGGAAGGCAGTAAGTAGACCTGCTGATAGAAATTGTTTTTCCTTAAATTACATCAGCTTCCTTCAACTGTCTCTGGTTATGACAAATGCCTTAAAAAGATAAAGGAATTACACATTGTTTGGGTTGAATTAATATTGGGGATTTCTTTAATGCTTTCTAAACAGCATATCCAGTATTTGGTTTTCGTCATTTGAGATAGAAATGTGTGCATAGAAACCACGTGGCAAAAAAATCTGTGGGAGACTTGATAAGTCATCTTCTCCAGCCCCCCGTTTCACAGCTGAGGAAGCAGCAATTCAGAGATGGGCAGGTGGTATTCTGAAGGTCACACAGATAACTTATGAAAGAATGAACCTCAAATTAAATACACAGTACCATCTCTTATTCCAATGCTTTCTCCTCTTTACCAGCCTGTTTTGACCTCAGCACAATTTCCAAATGATTTCCTTCTTTGGTTAAGTGATAAAGTTGACCTAACCAAGTCATTATTGCAATTTAAGTACTTAATACCTATTTTTAAGTGTTTTTATCACCTATCTTGGGCTGAACAAGGTTTTTACCCATCTACACCCACAGGTGAAAAAATTGTGGCGCTGCAGCATCAAAATACTCAAATTAAAAAAATCACTACACTATAAACATTGTAGAACACATTGTACCAATACAGCACAAATTTTTGTGTTTGGATTTTTTCCAAAAAGTAGTGGAAAAATTCTCATGATACCAGAATAATGAATGTTAAGAGGTAGACGGCTATTACTGCCTCCTTCTGTCAGAAATATCAGTTATTACTTGGGCTGTTAGAAAAAAATGCCTGGCAGCTTGTTCCACTTCACCTCTGCTTTTAGGTAAAATGAACCTAGGATTTATCTTGTACATTGGATTAGGTAACTGCCCTTTCTACCCTAAAAGCATAGAGGAGAGATAGCACATAGCCGCTACCTCGCAAAGATACAAGTGAACTATTAAGTTATTGCTGCAGTACTAGTAGATACTCAAATATTTCAAAGGAAGCCTGACAATATTGTCTGTTCTTGTTGTACATAAGTGACTTGTCCTATAAATATGATTGGCAGAGACAAGTACTTCTGTAAAAGGTAGCCCAGAGTTATTTGTCCTCTGAAGTCCTAGCATACAACATGCTCGTACAAATTAATATCTTATGTACTGACAAACTACATATTAAGCCTTAGAAAATACAGCAAACTCTGATTTTCTAACCTGGTTGCCCCTCCACTGCCCCCTGCCCTTCCTTATTCACGGACAAAAAGAGTTTCTTTTGGGTAAAATTCTTTAGATATTTTTGAAAGGATTCCTTGGTTTAATTTTTTTAAAATGCAGGTCACAGGAAGGCAAAGTAAATACATGTGCTATAAGGATTTAGGTAAATATTTTTCATGCAGTCTGTGTGTTAGGCTAGTTTCCAACTTTATGTCCTCTCATGCATTTTGTATGCAGTCCATTCTGTATATAGGCATACATATAATTGAAAGAAACTTACTCAAAATATATCTGTACCTAACTTCTATATCCTGGGATCCATTAGGAGATATTTTAGGGAATATTTTAGGAGTTACTATAATATAAAAATATCATTGGGGGACTCGAGGTAATTCAGCTGCTGTCTGTTGACTCCCAGTGTGTAATAAGAATCTTGCACCCCACTATAAATAAAAACACTTCAAGAAAGTCTACCTGTTAAAACCAGTCAAACTGACAGTGTGCCTCATGATATAATTATTTTACACTCAGATGTCAGCTCCTTGGCCATCGCAGATCAGTAATGAACATGTCAAGAACTGGGGCTCTCCATTAGTGCCCTACCAAGTTTTCAGGGAGGTAGTAATGGCAGGAAGATGCACCTCTCTGAGAACCAAGTAAGAGATTGACATTATTAGAACCTAGAAGCACGAAGGAAGGGCCATGGAGCCCCATGAGACTTCTGAGGAGGGGATGCAGACCAGCTGGTGTCCCTGAAGCAGCCCAGGGAAACTGCCTCTAGGGATGTGGAGAATCTGGAGTGAAACTAGCTGCTGCTACTGAGGGATCCAGCTGCTAGTGCTGGCTGAAGGAAGATGCAGAGGACAAGAACTGGGAGCAAAACAGAAAGAAGCAAATGGTTTCCTTCGTGAAGTCTTCCAAGATCCTGCTGGTACGTCTAAGAGGCCAAACTTGGCAAGACCCTGGGCCCTTGGAGCCAGCAGAAGTGTGGCTTGTAGAGTCCCAGCTCTGTGGCTGAGAGCAGAATCTCAGTAACTAGTCCAGCCTCACCATATTGCTGTATTTCTTGATGTGCTCTGGTGAATTATTGTAATTTTTAAAATATGCCAGTCGCCAACTTTGTGACTGACTAGTGGGTGAAAACCTGGACCTGAAAGCCAGTGTCATGCTGAGCCCTTTGACAACTCCCTCGGACTTCCCGAGTCCGCCCTAAACCAAGCAATCTGCTGTGGTGCACACCATGTGCTCTTCAAGGCTCAACAACAGCTGCAGTGTTCCTGGTGTCTCCTTCAAGATGTTCCTTTTGCTTATGGATTAGCTTTAAATCTTTCTGATAAGGAAACACAATTGTCCTCTGGTGGATTTGAGCTTGACAATAAAATATGTCCATTCGTTAGGATGTATATCCATTTAAAATTTGTTCTTTACGTCCTTTTTTAAAATCTTGAAGTTGCTTAGACTATGTCACTTGTTAAAGGAAACTTGAAATTTACTTCTACCTGCAAAAATGGCCTATCAAATATTTCCATAAAAGTGCACATGACATAGAATACCAGCATTGAGGAGGAACCTATAGATCAACTCACCTAAATTTTTCATTTTAGAAAAGGAAAAATAATTTTAGAAGGGAGAATTAATTTGCCTGAGGCTAAACATCTTATTGTCCTTTGATACCTCTATCAATTAAAAAAACTAGTTTGAGAAAGCTAGCGGTTCAATAATTATTGCCTTCTTATTAAAGTTCACCTTACTCATTAAGAATTAAGTCACATCAGTATAGGAGAACAATTAAATGGAATCCAAGATTGAATTTTCATACTTTGCTTTGCCACTTACATTTCATTTGATATACATTTAGGTCCAATTATGCTTTGCTCTCTGAAATCTTTTTTTCCCCTTGTTTTTCCTGTAAAACAGGAAAATGATGCTTCCTCTAACTTTCTCGGCTTCTGTGCATGTAGGAGTGCTTTGGAAGCTGTAAAGTATTTGAAAACACCAAATACTACACTAGTTATTGCTGAAAGAGAGATGAGCTCTGCTGGAAATCATGAATGCCTAGGTTTATCATCTTGTAACATGAAAACTTAAGTACTGTATTGCGCTGGCTCCTGGTTAGATCCCTTTTCGTAACCCAACTTCAGTGCCTATGGCTAGGCAAGCATATTTTGCGGAATAAAAATGATGGAACCAACTTTAGGAAGTTCTTCAATATTGCATCTTACTGCCTTTTCCTTTTTCCCTACGATCCCTACCTGCCTCTTGAATATTTTTTTTAAAGAGAGACAGTGAGAGAGAAAGAATTTAGTTTTTCATGTGGCTTTCGTTGCTGAGACTTTGTTTTGTACGTGGTGCTGGGGTTTGAACTGGCATACTCGTGCATGCCAGGCAAGAGCTGCAACCGCTGAGCCAGCACTCCAGCCCACCTCCTGAATATTTTCTGATTCCCTTCATGCTTTTCATTTGCCTTAGTTCGTTTTCCTTTCTTGTCTCATGACTGTCATTTCATCCAAGGAGTTCGTTCTGACACAAGTGAAAATTAAGAATGATGTGACATAGTGAGAGTCCTGAAGAGGGAGTCTGAAGCATGGCTTTGAGGTCTAATTCTGCC
>PVKS010035568.1:0-19972 GCA_004027875.1 Aplodontia rufa | reverse complement strand
ACTCTAGGGCAGCTGATGAAATAGGGGTGAAGGCTAGACCCCAACACAAATAGTTTCAAAGTTTCTAATAACTTTGTTGATGAGCTGGGGATGTAGCTCAGTGGTAGGGTGCCTAACCAGCATACCCAAGGCCCAAGAAAAACTTTGTCTATGAGCACTAATCAGCCACTATGATTTAAATAGTAGAGAAACCGTTTGATATAGTAGAAACAATAGGGTGTTCACTAATAATAATTTGAAAGCAGTTTTTTTTATCTTGTTACAATGTTCACAATCAAAGTAATGATTAAACAAACTGTATACAAAGTACCAGTGTTGTAGGAAGTCAGATCCTTCATGGGGCAGATTTATTATCATTCAGTCTGCTATTCAGCAGCATCCTGGATCTGTGGAGGGTTCTTCCCTTGATTCTGTCAAGTTTTGTCCAAAGCCACCCCTCTCCCTGAATTTGTGTAATCACCCTATCTAAACTACATCCCTTCTGTAACACTTTGCTATGTTTTATTTTTCTTATTAAGGAATTGAGTTGTTTTACAGTTATAAATGCTTATAAAGTAATAATATGATACGCATTTTGATCGAAATCCAGAGTCAGCTCCACATCACCCATACCTGTCTCTTGATTCCTCTATTCTTCTATATTTCCCCTATAACAGATGTGTGTGTGTGTGTGTGTGTGTGTGTGTGATTTCCGGAATTAAATGATTGCATAAGTAGTATTTGGCTTCTCATGGGGGTAAAGAGCATGTTTCATTGTTGATTGTCTCCCTAAATCCCTCCCTATCTTCCCTCTCCCCTCCCTCCGGCCCTCCTACCATGTCTGCAGTTCCTTTAGATTATGTGTTACTATGCCTTTGCTGGTTCTAATACATGAATCTGACAATCCTTCACCCAACTCTGGGCTTTGCTGTAGTATCCACAACTGAGGGAAAACATTCAATCCTTGACTCTCCAGGTTTGGCTAACTTTGCTCAGCATGATTTCTTCCATCACCATCCATTTACCTTCAAAGGCTGCAATATCATTGTTTCCAATAGCCATGTAGAACTCCATTGTACACAAATACCAGAGCTTTTGGATGCATTCATCCAGTGAGGGGCATCTGGGTTGGTTCCATAATTTTGCTTTATTTTTCTTTAGTAATGCTATCCCCTTCTAAAATTTCTGGGTTTTCTTTCTTTCTTTCCTCTTTAGGGGTTAGAAATTACTGAGTTGTTGTAAGAAATTAAACACATGCTTGGAAGTGGGTCAGCAAGGCCACATGGTGACCCTGGCTAGCAAGCGCCTGAGCAGATAGTCCACCTGCTCTTATCCCCAGTGCAGCACTGCCCTTTGCCCTGATAGGAAAAGCTCACGGTTACAACCTGCAGGATCAGCTGATTTTAAAATTGCCATGGTTAAGCTATAATTTAAATGGCTACAGTTGGATCCAATTAAGGCTAAATATTATATTTTGAGAATCGTCCACTGAACTTTCTATTTCTCACATTGGTACTGCTGATTAAACCCAGTGATGCATTACCACTGAGCTATATCACCAGTCGTGTATGTGTGTGTGTGTGTGTGTGTGTGTGAGAGAGAGAGAGAGAGAGAGAGAGAGCAAGAGAGATAGTGGGGATTGAAACTTGGGGCAGGAAGGGGAGTGCTTTGCCACTAAATGAACATCCCCAACGCTTTTTTAAAATTTTATTTTGAGAGGGTCTCACTAATTTGCCTTGACTAGGCTTGAACTTGTGATTCTCCTGCCTCAATCTCCTATGTAGCTGAGATTATAGGCCTGAACCATTATTGTACTTGCTGCCTCCCCAGTTCCTTTTTTAAAAAAATTCGTTAAATATGGTCTTACAATTAGGAGGGATTCATCATCAAACAATCAAGAACAAATTTATAATGACAGAGCAAGCCACGGCTGGTGCCATTCCATGGTTTCCCCACTTGGGTTCCCCATGGTTCCATGTTTCCCCCTACTTAAACCCTAAGTTAATTGGACTTCTCATGGAAGTCGGAGGTTCCCCTCTGATTAGATTCCCCCATACTCCCTCCCTCCAGCCACCTTGATATCCTTCCTATTCCCTTCCCCCTCCCTGCCCCCCTCCCTATGTCCCGCCAGCATCCTAGACAAGGTTCCCCCTGATTGTGTAAGAATTCATGCATGTTGAGGCAATTGTTAGGTTAACCATCTATCATACTGTTTCCGCTTGTATTCTAGTTTCCACAAATGAGAGAAAACATTCAGCCCTTGAGTCTCTGAGTTTGGGATATTTCACTTAGCATAATTTTTTCCATCTCCATCCATTTGGCTACAAATGACATGATATCATTCCGTCTCATAGCAGAGTAGAATTGCATTGTATATACATACCAAAGTTTTTGAATCCACTTGTCCAGAGAGGGGCATCTGGGTTGGTTCCATAGTTTAGCTGTAGTAAATTGAGCTGCTATAAACATTGATGAAGCTGTGTCTCTATAAAATGCTGATACTAGCTCCTTTGGGAAGACACCCAGGAGTTCAGGCTGAGATTATAGGCCTGATCTGCTGTAGTTGCTGCCTCCCAGTTCCCTTTATTTATTTTTTTTTTCAGACATTGTCTTGTTAGGTTGCAGAGGCTGACCTAGAACTTATGAGCTTCCTGCCTCAGCTTCCTGAGTCACTGGGATTACAGGCGTGTGCCACTGCACCTGGCCACATGTAAACTATTAAAATTTTATTTATTATTTATGTATTCCTTTCCATCTTCCCTGTAAAAATCCATGAACAGAGTTTCTTGTTCTCTACTCTGAGAACAGTGCCTGTACATAATGAACATTCAGCACATATTTGTTCAGTGAATTAAAAAAAGTTAATTTTAATCTATGAACACAAAATATTATAACCGTTCTTAGTTCCCAAGTTATGAGGAAATGTGAAAATAAATGAATCATGAACCTCTCATCAGATAAAACATACGGCTGAGTCTCCTGGCCTCAGGCAAACCTTTTTCCTCCCTTGGGGACCATTTGTCAAAACCTCTTACTCTGGTCTATGAGGGTTCTGCTTACAGAGTCAGCTGTTCTGAAACAGAAAGATGTGACGTGGTCTGCAGAAAGTCTCAGGTTCTAAGAAAAGATTGAATGTAGGTTAACTGGTTCAAGCTCAGATAGAAACAGAAAGAGAGAGGTCTTATTGGCAGCAGTTCACATTCGTTGAAGAGAGTGGTAAATTCTATCAAAATGTTTGTGTTAGTTTAAACTTCCTTCAAAATTGCCTGTTATTTTCAATCCTAGTGGTTGCTGACACTTGCCTGGTACAGTCTCTACTGCTTCCTTCTTCCTTCCGGACCACCTTAAATTCATGGTCACAGCACTGAAATGGGCCCATAGGACTTCCCAGAAAACCTGTTATCACAGGAGAAGCAAGATGTCTGCAAAGAAGGGTCCAAGGATTCCCCAGAGAGGAGGGGAAACTCGACTCAGGACGAGTGGAGTTCTTGGCATAGATGATCAAAAAGAATTTTGGCAGGTACCAGTCAGAGAGGCACAGAGGTTTATTTAGGAAAGTGGATACACATTTGAGGGACAGTGGGGGCCATTCGAAGGTAGCGCAAGGAACATGCATTCAAAGGACAACATAGGCCATCCTGAGAAGGAGTCACATGTTTTGGGAGAAGTGGTGAGCAGTGGGTATGAACAGATATGCAGGAATGACATCAGTGCAGTGATCTCAAGATGCTTTCTCATGGTCTGATCAGTCTCAGGGTCCGTAGGCTGAATGTCTCCAATATCTGATCATTATCTGGAAAGTCCCCTAAATTATATGTTTCTCAAAACATTGTCTCTCTCTTAATCTATTTATCGAGGGATGGATTACGAGTGCATAGGTAGGTTTGCAGATTTCTTAAGAATTTGGGTGTATTGGCCTGGGAGAGCAACCTACTTGGGAGAGGCTTTGAAGAGAGTATGATGGAATAATTCTTTAGAATTTATTTCCTTGCCCTTCCTTTATTTCCTGTCTACTCACTTCTTATTCCTTCGACCTCACTACTGTATTTTTTTTTCTTTTTTTTAAAGAGAGAAGGACAGTGAGAGAGAGAGAGAGACAGAGAGAATCAATTTTTATTGAGTTTTTCACATGGCTTAAGTTGCTTTGACACTTAGTTGTGTCTGTGGGTTGCTGGGGTTTGAACCCATGTACTTGTGCATGCCGGGCAAGCACTGTAACCACTGAGCCACTGCTCCAGCCCCTACTGTATTTCTTTAGTAGGAATGTTCCCACCTTCCTGGGCAATTGCTCCACGCTTTTTTCTTCATTGAATCTTCTTATACCTGTTTCATTGAGACTCTGGAAGCCACGAAGTTAGCAACTTGACGTTTCTGCCACCAATCTGTACAGCTCCCATGCCAGCCTCTTTGCTTTCTTCATTCTATTAGAGGACAAAGAATGCTCCTCCTTGTACTGGGTTAGTGTGTTTACCCCCTCAACACACACACACACACACACACACACACACCCACCAGATTCAGATGGCGGAGTCCTAATCCCCAGTACCTCAGAATGTACCCATATTTGGAGACAATCTTTCAAGAGGTAGAGTTAAAACAAGGTCATTAGAGTGGGCCCTAATCCTGTATGACTGGTGTCCTCACGGGAAAAGGAAATTTGGCAGCTGGGACCCTGAGTTTGATCCCTTTAAAGCTGAGGGGATGAGGCCTGGCACAGATCCTTACAGGCCCTTAGCAGAAACCATTTCTGAAGCCCCCACCACCCTCCTTCCCCATATTAAGAATTTAACCCAGGGCTTTAAACATGCTAAGCAAGTGCTCTACCACTGAGCTACAAGCCCAGTTTTCTTTCTTTCTTCCTCTTTTTTATTAGAGCTTTATGATTATACATAGTAGTTGGAATTTTTTTTCTTTTTTTAATTTTGAGACAAGGTCTAAGTTGCCCAGGCTGGCATTGAATTTGCAATCCTCCTGCCTCAGCCTCTAGGTGCCACCAAGATCACAGCTGTGGGCCACTGCGCCCAATGCACGCTTGGTTTTAGACTTGTAACCTCCAGAACGGTGAGACAACAAATGCCTGTGGTTTAAGCTGCATGGTTTATTGTAGTTGCCAGGGCAGCTTTGGGGGGGTGTTGTCCTTGGCTGATCCTTCGGTCCCCTCTCTTCTGCTCAGCATTTTAACTTCTAAAGAAAGGCCTCACCTAAACAGTTAGGATATTAACTGCTAAATCTTTTTTTAGATTCACAGTGGAAATTTTGTAAAGTCCTTCCACCAGTTAGCCAACAGGAGGTGGAAGCCCATTGAAACCTTCAAGTCAGGAAAAAGGAAAGAAGGCACTTTGACTTCCTGTCTTGTCCCTCCTTTTCCTGCTTGAAAAGACCTTCAGGTCCCTGTGCCCCCCACGAAGGTCTTTGTGACAGGGTCCCCTTCTCAAGATCTGGCACCTAGAGTAAAGTCACTCAACACCTTGTCTCTTGACTTAATTTACTCATCATAAGGGTGAGCAGCTGGACCGGTTGGGTAACACTAATGCTCGTATACTCCCTGTCCCAAGGAACGATCTTGCACCTTGCTTTGAAGCTCAACCTTGCCTTCACCAGACACTGTCTTCTTCTAACCACTGTCTCTCGAATATCTTCTAGATTATTCCTCACCAGTACAGAAACTATCCCTCGATCCTTTGTCCAACCACCTCTTGAATGTTCTGCATCTGCACATACCAACTCGGCTTCCTCGATTCTTTATGCTCTGAACAAATCTAGCCTGGCTCCATTCTTGATCATACCAAGTCTTGCCAAGCTCAAGGCTTCCCTACCACTCCACCTCTCCTCATCTTAGGGAGCCTCTCAGTGATGCGGGGTTTTTGAGATGAGGCCGGATTCTCTGCTCCCACTGGCAAATGGAGTCTGAGCCACTACAGATTCCAGCAGACAAAATAGCCCCCTTCTAGTGTTTGCAGCTATTCCAGCTAAAACTGGGAATTTGGGCTGGCTGCAGGTGTCTGCAGCCGAAATAGTGTTAGCAGCTCCCCAGCTAAAAGCTGGGTGTTGCAGCTCTTGGTGTGGTGGAAATTCACCCAGGGAATTTGGTGCCAATCTTCTGGGTTCTTGTCTCACAAATTTGAAGAATGAAGTCCATGGACAACCAAGGAAGGAGGAGTAAAAGGAGTAAGTCTTCTTAGGTTGCATAGGTCTATTCTTAAAATTGTGATGGAACCCAGGGGACATTTAACCACTGAGCCACATCCCCAGTCTTTCTTCTTCTTCTTCCTTTTTTATTGAGAGAAACAACTTCTAGTTTTTCACATGGCCTTAGTTGCTCCAACACTTAGTTGTGTACGTGGTGCTGGGGTTTGAACCCGGGTCCTCATGCTTGCCAGGCAAGCACTGAAACCACTGAGCCACCACTCCAGCCCCTCCCCAGTCCTTCTTATTTTTTATTTTAATACTGGGACTAGCTAGGTTGCTTATGAGCTCACTAAAGTTGCTGAGGCTGGCCTCAAACTTGTAATCCTCCTGCCTCAGCCTTCTGAGTTGCTAAGACTACAGACAGGTGTGCACCACCACACCTGTTTGGTTTTTATTGTTATTTTCTTTCCCTATCTTTGAGTGCAAAGGAGAAGAAAAGCAAAAGCCTTCTTTTAATTTTTGTGGTATTGGAGATCAAACCTGCATATTAGGCAAATGCTCTACCACTTAGCTACCCTCTTTTTTTCCATCTTAATTTGATCTTTCTTCAAGTAAATCCATCACCCCCCCCCACACACACACACACATACTGACTTAAATATTTCCTGTGGTATCTGGTACTGGAGTTGACAGAGAGGAATTTACACCTGCACTCCAAAGCTTTTTATCCGCAACATTTAGAAGTGTTTTTGATTTCTACCACAATTAACACATGTTTTTATATTTAATTCATGTACAATGTTTCCATTTTCTCTTCAGAGAACTCATTTCTCAAGGACTTATAAAAACTGAATGCCAAACCCTGGGAAGAAGAATAATGCTAGAATAATATTTTCTGTAATTTTTAATTGAGAAGTTCTAAGTTCTGCATGATGCAATCTTCATTAATTGTCTGATAGTTACAGAATATTAAATAATTGAAGGTAAAATTTATTTATTTTTAAAGAGACAGGGACAGTGAAAGGAGAGAAAGAGAGAGAGAGAGAGAGAGAGAGAATCAATTTTATTTAGTTTTTCATGTGGCTTTCATTGCTCCAACACATCGTTGCATACATAGTGCTGGAGTTTGAACCCTCATCCTTGTGCATGCCAGGCATGCGCCACAACCACTGAGCCACCTCTCCAGGCCCTTATTTATTTATTTTTGTATTGGAGATTGAACCCAGAGATTCTGTACCATTGGGCTACAGCCTCGATATTGTTGGTTTTTTGTTTTTGTTTTTGAGACATGGTCTCACCAAGTTACTAAGGATCTTGCTAAGTTGCTGAGGCTGTTCTTGAACTTGCGATCCTCCTGACTTCTCCTCCTGAGTCACTGTGATGCGTAGGCACCTGCCACCACTCCCGGCTGAGGTTACATTTTAGAACAGATAAGGACAGGGAATGGTTGGGCTATAGAATCACACAAACTGCTTTGCATCCCAACTCTGCAATTTCCGGTACATCCCCAGTCCTTTTCATCTTTTATTTTGAGACAGTTTCTGGTAAGTTACCCGGGCTGACCTCAAACTTGTGATCCTTCTTCCTCAGCCTCCTGAGCTGCCAGCAATACACGTATGTGCCACCATGCCCGGTAAGATTCTTTTTCAGTGGAATGTATTTATTTTTCTTACAGCAATTTAAGGCCAGAGACTTCTTCATCTAGAAATCCTTGAAGCTGGGGTTTGATTTTTTGTTTTTTTGGTTTTTTTTTTGGTAAATAATTTTTAATTGTGATAAAATATGCCCAACAAACTATTTACCATCTCATTTTTTTTTTTTAAAGAAACAGGGACAGAGAGAGACAGAGAGAGACAGAGAGAGAGAATCAGCTTTATTTAGTTTTTCATGTGGCTCTTGTTGCTCTGACCCTTTGTTGTGTACGTGGTGCTGGGGTTCCAACCTGCGTTCTTGCACATGCCAGGCCAGCGCCATAACCTCTGAGCCACCACTCCAGCCCCTATCTCATTCGTTTTTATTTATTTTTTATTTTTTTAAAGAGAGAAGAACAGTGTGTGTGAGAGAGAGAGACAGAGAGAATCTATTTTTATTGAGTTTTTCACATGGCTTTGGTTGCTCTGACACTTAGTTGTGTACGTGGGTTGCTGGGGTTTGAACCCATGTACTTGGGCATGCCGGGCCAGCGCCATAACCTCTGAGCCACCACTCCAGCCCCATCTCATTTGTTTTTAAGTGTGTGACACAGCAGCATTAATCATGTTCATGCTGTTGTCCAACCAAATTCCACTTTTCATCATTTCAGTCTGAAACTTTGTTCTCCTTTACACATTGTCCCATTTTCCTGTCCCCAGCTCCTGGCAACCAATATTTTACGTTCCGTCTCTATGCATTTGACGACTCCAGGTGCCTCGAACAAGTGAAAATACACAGTATTGTTCCTTTTGTTTTTGACTTATTTCACTTAGCATAATCTCCTGAAGGTTCAATGAGCTCAACTCTTAAAAATATCTATTACGAATAATCCTGGCCTAATAGCCAAAGATGTGGGCAAGTTCCATTTCCACTCCTGTATTAGTTTGCTATGGCTGCTATAACAAAGTACCACAGAAAACAGACATATACTCTAAGAATTTAGGAGGTTGGAAGTCCCAGACTGTGCTGTTGGCAGGACTGGTTTCTCCTGAGGCCTCTCTTTGACTTGTAGACAGCCCTCATCTCTCTGTGCGCCGACATTTTCTCTTCTTATAATGAAATCAGTCGTGTTGATTAAGGCCCATCCTAATGATCTCTTTGATTTTTCTTTTTCTGAGACAGAGACTTGTTAAATTGTCCAGGCTGGCTTTGAACTTGCTTTCTACCTCAGCCTCCTGAATCCCTGGGATTCTATGACCTGTGTGCCACCACACCTAGATTATTTAAAACAAACAAACAAAAAACAAACAAAAAAACAGTACTGGGGATGAAACCAGGCCCCTTTATATGCTAGGTGAGCTATCTTCTGCTGAGCCACATCCCCAACGCCTGTAGTCCCTCTTATCTTGTCTGGTTTTCACTCTTTCCTAGTTAGTAAATGGACTTCACAGGCTGGGAGAAAGATTGTTTTTTTTTTAATGGACAGGTTTTGACTAAAACCTACTTTGAAGTAGGATTGAGGCCAAGCCTGGTAGCCCATACCTGTAATCTCTGCTACTTGGGAGGCTGATGCAGGAGCATTGAAAGTTTAAGGTCAGCCTCTACAACTTAGCAAGACCCTATCTACAAATAAAAACTAATGATAGGGACTGGGGTTGTAACTCAATGGGAAAACATTCCTGGGTTCAATCCTTGTGGAAAGCAAGCAAGCAAGCAAGAAAGAAAGGAGGGAGGTGAAATGAACAAAAGTCGGATTGTCTCAACCCAGGGAACTGTCATTACACCAAGTGTTATTTGCCCACTCAGTTAGCAGGCTTCATTGAGTTCCTGGGTACTGAATCTGCACTAATGAGTGAGATATACCAAATGCTTGCTCTTGTACAGTTTTTCTTACGCAGGGAGTCAGTCAATTGACAAGTAATTAAAAAAAAAAAAGTAATATCAGCAGTGGCAAACGCTGCTGTGGTGTGGAGAAGTGTCCCTTAAGGGCCCATGTGCTTAAGGCTTGGCTCTCAGGGTGGAGTCTTTGGGAGATGTGGCCTCAAGGGAGATCCATAGGTCATTGGAGGAGAGCCCTTGAAGGGAATGGGGAATCCTGGTCCCCTTCTTGTTCTCTTGGCTGCCCAGCTGCGAAGTTTGACTCTGCCACACGCTCCCTCCATGGTGTGCTGCCCCATCACAGGTCCAAAGCAACAAGGCTAAACATGAACCTCCAAAACTGAGAGCCACAACAAATTTCTTCTCTTGATAAACTAATTATCTCAGGGGTTTATTTTTTTTTTATTGTTTTTAACAGTGATTGATAGAAAGCTGACTAACAAGAGCACTATGAAGCAGGGTGTGGTCATGCACACCTGTAATCCCACCGGCTCAGGAGAGTGAGCAGGGGACTCAAGTTCAAAGCCAGCCTCAGTAACTTAGCAAGGCCCTAAGCAATTTAGTGAGACCCTGTCTCAAAATAAAAAAATAGAAAAGGGCTGGGGCTGTCCCTCAATGGTTAAGTGTCCCTGGGCTCAAATCGCTGTTACCAAAACCAAAAACTACTGTGAAAAAATTTTAAAGAATGATATGACATGGGGTTGACTTCATACTGGGTGACTGGGGAAGGCACCCTGATTAGATGACCCTCCCTCACCAGAAGTCCATTGGTGAATGGATCCTGAATGACATGAAGAAAGCCAAGATACAGATGTCCAAAGGCAGAGATATTCTTGGGGTTTTTAAGGATCAGAGACAGTTATGTCCCTGTGGCTATGAGGCAAGATTTGGTGGGGGAGGTCTGAGAAGTCTGGGGTTGGTTTTTTATGTTTGTTTGTTACTGGAGATTGAATCTAGGGGTTTAGCACTGAGATACATCCTAGTCCTTTTATTTTTTATTTTGAGACATGTAAGATGTATGTCTTTTCTGTCAAACTTGAAAGATTGGATGTATGACCCACTACCTCCATTTTACATCCTCCTCCCCCTTTGAAGATAGTAACTCCCTCCTCTGTGTCTACCCACCTGTGTCTGCCCACCTCTTCCCTTCCGGTACCCACCCATCCTCTTCCGGTGAAATTTGCTGAATCACCAGAACCCTCACCACATGGGCAGTGACCCCCACCCCAACTTTCTCCCAGTCACCCCCTACTCCCTCTTTGCACCTGCCTCCACCTAATCACAGCCAATCACGCAGACTGTGCACCTGAGCTCCTCCAATTAGAGCGAAGGGCAGTATTGCCAGGTTGGAATTAAAAACCCACCATTTCCTTGCTGGGAATGCATGTGTTCAACCTTTGGCTGAAGTAAATTTTCTGCCTTAGTCATCCATACCTGACCACGTGTTTGATTTCATTTATAACAGACAGAATCTTATGAAGCTGCTGAGGCTGTCCTGGAACTCGAAATCCTCCTGCCTCAGCTTTCCAAGTTGCTGTGTATCACCATTCCCAGCCTGAGAAGCCCTGTTAATTGTCTCCTCGTCCTACTCAGCACCAGCTAGTGAGGAGGGAGGGCTTAGTTGCAACCACAGCAGGGACACAAGAAAGTTGCCTTATGAAAGGAGGTCCTGACCAAGCCTGGTGGAGCCTGACAGACACACGCAGCAATGGCTCAGGAGGCCACCCCCCAGGGGAGCCTGCAAAATTCCTCTCCCACACCTTTAACCCAGGGCCTCTGCTCTGGGAGGCAAACTTAGTGGTTAGCTCATCACCTTCCCAGGTCTTAACCTGAGTTCTGCAAGAGCCCAATCAGCTTTGTTGCAGGTTATGTTCATGCTTCCTTTCCTACAAAATCCTTTTCTCTCTAGATAATCCTCTTCACACTATGAGTAACCTTGCTTTTTCTCTCCCTCCTCTTCCTACAGTTCTCTTCACTGCTATGAGTTCCCAATAGCTGATGGTAGAATATGAGAGTAATAAGGAAAAAAGAGTTGGATGAGCATTTTTTTAAGGAAAAATGTAACACTTAAAAAAAAAAAGCAACAATTGGGGATCAAGCCCAGGGGTGCTTCACCACTGAGTTACATTTTGAAGCCTTTTTTTTTTTTTTTTTGAGACTTGATCTTATTAAATTGCTGAGGCTGGCCTTGAACTTGCCATCATCCTACCTCAGCGTCCCTACTTGCTGATTTACAGGTATGGACTACTGTGCTGGGTACCTTCTGGTTTCCTCTCTCTCTCTCTTTAATTAATTAATTAATTAATTATTTTTTGCAGTTCTGGGGATTGAACCCATGGCCCCAGTCATGCTAGGTAAGTGCTGTGCCACTGATCTATACCTTCAGCCCTCTTTACACCTCCCACCCATGCCATTTATGAAACAGGATCTAAATTGTCCAGGCTGGGCTTGAACTTGCCATCCTCCTGCCTCAGAATCCTGGGTAGCTGGTATTACAGGCACATAACACCTTGTCCAGCATTTCCTGATTTTTTAAAAAAAAGGATCCTAATTGACTTATCTTAGATCATCAGTGTTGATTTAGTTTAGAAAATATTGATTGAATTTCTAATTTATTTAAACTGGGAGCTGAATATATAATGAGTTTATAAGTAGGAAGTGTGAATGAAGTAAAATAAGAAATACACGTAACGAAGAATGGATCTGGGAAATGGGATGAATTTGTTTTCTCCCAATAGGCAGCTGGAGCTCAAGGAAGATGTCAGGTGTGAAAAAACAGATCTCCACATTGATACATTCTGTTCCAACATCCTACTGTAGCACAGAGCCAGGGCGGGTGTTTGGGTTCTTTGTCTCCTGAATTTGAAGAATGAAATCTACATATGCAAGGATAAGAGCAAAGTAACAGAATTTATTGCAGTAAGAGAAAGAAAGAAAGCAGAGCTCTCCAAGGAAAGATTCCTAAGAGGGAGACTGGAGAGCTGCTGTTGTTTAGGGTTTATATGGATCTACAGGGCCAAGGGAGCTGGCCCCCTACCCAATCCTGGGTAAGGCATTGAACGCCCATGTGCCCTTTGGTTCAATCAGGTTACCTTGTGTTATGGTTTAGATATTGTTGTCCCCCAAAAAGCTCATGTGTGAGACAATGCAAGAAAGGTTAAAGGTGAAACAATTGGGCTATGAAAGCTTTAACCTGATCAGCGCAGTAAGCACCTGATAGGGATTGAATTGGTGGTAACCATAGACAGGTAGGATCTGGCTGGAGGACTCTGGGTACCTTTGGGATTTATTTTGTTTTTGCTGAGCAGAACTCTCTCTCTCTCTCTCTCTCTCTGCTTCCTGGTGCCATGTTCCCAGCTGCTTTCCTTCACACACTCTCTCTTCTGCCATGATGTTCTGCCACGCTTTGGTCCCAGCACAATGGAATTGGCCATCCATGGACTGAGACTTCTGAAACCTTGAGTCCCAAATAAACTTTCCTTCCTTTAAAATTGTTCTCATCAGAGCCAGGTGTGGTGGTGCACACCTGTAAACCTAGTGACTCAGGAGGCTGAGGCAGCAGGATCACATGTTCAAAGTCAACCTCAGCAACTTAGTGAAGCCCTAAGCAACTTAGACCCTGTTTCAGAATAAAAAATGAAAAGGACTGGGAATGTGACTCAGCGGTTAAGTGCCCCTGGGTTCAATCCGTGGTACCAAAAAGAAAAAAGAAAAAAAGAAAGCTTTTATTTGGTCTTTCTTTTGGTCACAGCAACCAAAAACCTGACTAAAACACTGTGCCTTTTTGGGTGGGAATCTGGGTACCAGGCAGTAAATGTCTCACTATTTTAGTTGTTTTTCTCGCTAGTTCTGCTGTTGTTTTCCTGCTTACCCAGGAGTTGGCCTGACCTTGATGAGACCTGGCTGTGTCTCCAGTCTCAGCCCTGTTGCACAGAGATCTGACCTCCAAGGAGCCCAAGTTTCCTGCCAGTGCATTTTAACCCTTTCTCATGCCTAATTTCAAGTAATTATTTTAGGCTTAATCTTCTTCTGCAAGTTGGAGAGGACACACACTCAGAAGCTAGGTACAAGATTTCCTTCTGGCCAGTTGCCTACGTGCACACAGGTACAGCTCTGGATATCAGAGGCTTCATTGATCTCTGTGTGAATTGCTCCTTGCCTTTTGGCTAAAATCAAGTGTGATCTCTGAGTCCAACCTAGGACACTTCTTTCTCTGGAGTAAATAACATGACAGTGTGACTAACTTTAGTCACTTCTGTTTCTCTGGCACTGGTCCCTCCTCCTTTTTCTGCTGCTGGTTTTGGTTTTATTTTGCTATTAATACATTTGGATCCAGCCATCTGCCGGATATTTCTCACTCTAGGAAGTGGTTAGACAGGGGTAGATCTTTGGTGTTAGTTGACCTAGAAAAAACAATCTAGTGAAAACAGAAAAAATTGCATTTATTTGGAGTTAATTAGGATTTCAATATGGGAAAACACAGATTAAATCAATTTAGAAAATATACTTCGAGGTTTTACAAATTGGAGAGCATATTTATAGCTTTAAACCTCAAAGTGGTCAGAAATTACATCATATGTTAGTCAAAAATTATGATTGGTGCTGGCAAAAGTTAAACTGTTGTGTAAGAAGATTTGGGTGGGCTGGAGTGGCTGCTCGGTGGTTAGAGCACTTGCTTAGCAAGTGCAAGAACCTGAGTTCAAATCCCAGCACCGTGTACACACTGGGCATCTGAGAAACCAGAACCAGATGAAAAACAAATAAAAATTGATTCTCTTCCCTCACTCTCCCTCCCTCTCTCTCTTTTTAAATAAATAAATAAAAAGAAGGGGATTGGGTGCAGTTTGGTCTCTGGGTGATTTGGGGAGAGTCTGTTGTACAGGTCAGCAGAGGTTAATAACGTTTCAAAAGTTGATTTGCAACTTGCATCTGCCAGGTGTAGGGGATGAGGGCTTGTCTGTAGCCTGGTTAGAAGGTTCAACTGTTGATGAATCTAGAATCTGATCAACAATGACCTCCTGACCCTACTTTAAGTGTGAGAACTGTCATTGGAGGGGATAGGAGGAAGTTCCTGCAAAGCAGAGTAGGCAACCTCAACTTGGTCAGGTGGATTCCTTCCTCTTTTTTTTAGTACTGGAGATTGAACCTTGGGGTGTTTTACCACTAAAGTACAACCCCAGCCTTTTTATTTTTTATTTTGAGACAGGGTCTTGCTAAATTGCTGAGTCTGGCTTTGAACTTGCGATCCTCCTGTCACAGCCTCCTGAGTCTCTGGGATTATAGGCGTGCATTACCATGCCCAGCTGAAAGTCAACATTTAACTTATATATCTGTAGGGAAATTTTAATTTATTCTTTTCTTGCCAGGCATGGTGGCATATACCTGTAATACCAGCAACTTGGGAGACTGGGGCAATAGGTTCATAAGTTGGAGGTCAGCCTCAGCAACTCAGCAAGGCCCTAAGCTACTTAGTGAGATTGTATCTCAGAATAAAAAATTAAAAGGGTTGGGGATGTAGCTCAGTGGTAAAGTCCTCTTAGGTTCAGTCCCCAGTACTAACAAATAAACAAATAAATTTACTCTTTTCTCTCTGTGGGTTCAATAATTTTAGTCTATGAAATAAACAAACATCAGATAAGGAGAAAAAGAGCATAAAAGTGTTATTACATGCCTAAAACCTGGGAGTATTAGACTCAAAAATGGGTTATATGGAGCCCAGTGTGGTGGTGCATGCCTATAGTCCTAGAGACTCAGGAGGCTGACGTGGGAGGATCACAAGTGCAAGGCCAGCCTTAGCAATTTAGTGAGGCCCAAAGCAACTTGGTGGGACCCTGTCTCAAAATAAAAAGGGCTAAGGATGTGGCTCAGTGGTTGATCACCCCTGGGTTCAATTGCCCGTACCAAAAAAAAAAAAAAAAAAAAAAAAAAGCTATACTGCTGACCCTTATATGGAATTTTAAGAATAGGGGCTTGGGTATCTGGAGAAAACAGAAGTGGGCAGGCTTCAGAAGAAGGTTGGATGTGTACAGCAGCTTGGATTGTCTTATGGTACAGATGAAATCTCCAAGGTAAGAGTTAATCGTGGTCATCTCTGTCTGGGCCAGGTGTCAGATCAGTGTCTTCTTCCTGTAGGCAGAAAGGGAAATACGTTCCCTAGAAATGCCTCTGTCTGCATTGCTATTTACTCTACCAGTGTAGCTGGATGCAGATTTCTCTTACAAAAGATAGCTTTTCAGAGCCATTTCTTCAGTTTCTCTGAACAACGAATTCAAAATGACCAAAGACAAATATTTGGAATGGGTACTGTACTCTCCCACATATCCTATGATCATTGTGCATTTAACAAACAAACTTGGCACAGAACTTAGAGAAAAGCAGCAGAGTTTTACATTAGACAGCCCTATTCAAATATGCTTGGATGTGTTTTGAGGTATTTGGGCAGTTTAGCACGCACAAGTAGCCAGATGGGGTCAGGAGTCCTGTGGAATGTGTTTTTCCTACCATTAAAGCATTCACCAAGAAGAGGGATCAAAGATCAAGGGTTGCTCACAGATAGGTACTAACAGCTTCAGGGACCTTTGAATGTGCTCACACCTCCCATGCAATTTAGCATTTGGGTCAGAAGCCAACTCATCTGCTACAAAAGTCCTTAAGAAATTATGTTAAATGCGTGTGTGAATATATCACAATGAATCCCACTACTATATACAATTACACACCAGTGAAAAGGTTTTCTTAAAAAAAGATAGATTAACCTCCACTTTAGAGAAAAACAAAACAAGAATAAATAGAGCTTCCCAACATCCATTTAACTCTCAGAAGCAAGAGAAGGAGATTGAAGAGCTGTGACGAACCCGAAAGGGAGAATACTAGCAACACAGGAACAAAGTCCTATGTTCACTAAATTCTATGCTTACAAATCCCATAATCCAAACACACTACCAGGCAGGAAAGTGCTAATAAATGTAGTAATTCACTACAGTAGTCAACTCCAAGACTGATCAATACAAGTGCACTGACCTCTACAAACTGGAATCGACTTGGCTTATACTAAGTCTGCCATCATTTATGTGCCATTAATATGAAATTCCTCATGTTTTAAGACAGTATTGGTGGGCACTGAAAAGTAATTTAAGCAGGGGGAAATATGGGCATTATAATGTTGAATAGTAAATGCTGGTTAATTAAAACTGTCATTGGAAATTATTACCAATTAAATTTTAATATCTTGTACAATATTAATATTGAGTAAAATTAATTTGCTAATTAATGATAGTATATTGAGTGACCTTACATGAAAGAGTTTAGTTTCAAAATATATTTATGGCAAAATGTATTTATTTATATTTTAAGATTATAAGAAACAGTTTGAAGTTGGAGAGAGAAATAGGAATAGAAAAGGCAATCTGATTAATGACTTTGGATTTAACTTGTTCTAAAAGTATGACTTGAACTATTGCAAGTGATGATGGTATCCTCTACGGATTAATTTAGATTCTCTTGGTGAAATGGTTTCTAGGAATAGCCTGTTCAATATCAAGAAGAAAAATATGAGGCCTAGTACTATAACCTATCCAAATAGAAAGTTAAAATTAAATATGTGTTTGCAGGTGAAAAAAATAAGGCCCAGAGAATCTGAGTGACTTTCTGGAGGTCACAAAGGGAACCATGCTGAGTTGGGACTTGAAAATGATCTTCAGACAGGTGTCCACTTAACCTTTAATGGTGCCAGACTTCCTGCAATAAAGTAAATCATTCTGCCTCCTCTCTGTTTGGAGAAAGAATGCTTTACCAACATCTTGGTTGAAACCTTTTTCCTTAAGATGATAGCTGCCTCCCTCTCTGGGCTTTCTGGCTACCATGAGTGACAGTTTTCCTCTGCCATGGTGTTTCTGCCTTGGAGCCAGCCAGCCATGGACTGAATCCTGTGAAATCACAGCCCAAATCTTTCCTCCTCCAAGTTGTTTTTCACAGACATTGAAAATCCCGTGGACAACATTATACTTTTTTCTTTAAACTGTTGTGTATATTTTATTTTTGTTACTGGGGACTGCACCCAGCGTTATACCCCTGGGTTCACCCTTGTAGCTCATTATCACTAAGCTACATCCCCAGCCTTCTTTTTAGACAAGGTCTCACTAAGTTCCTGAGGGCTTCACTAAATTGCTGAGTCTGGCCTCGAATGTTCCACCATGCCTGGTTTATGAACATATTTTAAAGAACTCAATAAGAATAAGAATAATCTGCGATTTTACCAGATATGTGTCATTTCTGTTGCTCTTCCTTCGTTCCTGATGACCCATGTTTCCTCCAGGCATCATTTCCCTCTCTGCCTTTCAGAACAGGAATGTGCTTCCCAGTGTCATGGATTTGGGCCTCAGTTATGTGACCTGCTTCCTGATCTTACTTCAGACCTGAACATATCTCTGTGTTCTCATTGCCCCTTGGTTCTTCTGCCATCACCTTTAAATGTCCAGCAATCCTCTGGCCCCAGGGAGAACAGGCACGGGAGCAGAGTTCAACTGGCTCAGCTAACCCAGCCCAGGAGGCAGAATGAGAAGCCCACCTTCCACGGAGCAGAATATCCAATGGGGCTCCCCTACCCTATTTTCTCAACAACTTGGAAGGCTTAGGCCAATGTAATCCTTCATTAGGCAAATGACAGAGGTGAAGAAGCCAGAATTCAGTGATCTCATAAACAACCAATGATGGCCAAAAAAATTTCCCAAAAGGATGGTAACAGGGGACTGGAGTGGTGGCTCGGTGGTTACGGTGCTTGCTTGGCATATGCGAGTCTGTGGGGTCAAATCCCAGCACCATGTACACAGCAAAATGTCGGAGAAATGAAAGCTATATGAAAAAACTAAACAAAATTGATTCTCTCTCTCTCTTAAAAAAAAAAAAAAAGATGGAAATGGACATTCCATGGACATTCTTTCTGCCTCCCACCCATTGCTTATTTGCTGCAGCTCTGGTGCCAAGTTATAGAGAATTTTGATGAAGACTTTGCATATAAACAGGGCAGTGATTTTTACCTTTGTTTATGAAGGTATGTTTTGCTTATTTATGAAGGTATGTTTCATTTCTCTGTTTCTGTTTTTTTTTTCTTTTTTCTTTTTTTTTTTTTTTGAGTAAGTTACACTCCCAGCCCATTTCTTAAAAATCCATTTATTTTAATATGGAATGGAAAGAATACTTTTGGGAAAAATATGTGTACTTACATTTCTAAAATATAGATCATCATCAATGTGATCTAGATTTGGATGTTCTCCAAATATAAGGTTAAGATTTGACATTTATGCTTTTATGTCTAGATTCTTTCTTTGTTTCTTTTTGTTTGTTTGTTTCTTTTCTTTTCTGCAGTACTAAAGACTGAACCCAGAGGCTCTTTACTATTCAGTTACATCCCCCGTCCTTATAAAAAAATGAAAATGGTCTCCCTTTAAAACTTCCAAAATTTTGTTTTAAAATATGATGTCTGAGCAAAGCACTGAAGTCTTAATTATATACTAAATGTTTCATTTCAGATTTTTACAGTTAGTAGATTTCTGGGAAATTGACTAGTCCACAGTATCACCCAGTATTTGTGAAATGACTCACTATATAATATTTTTACTTTCCAATTTCTACATATGCATATATATACATATACAGATGTGTATACACACACCACACACACACACATTTGTTGTTTGCTTTGCAGTAACAGGGATAAAAGGAAAAACCATGTGCTAGGTAAGAGCTCTACCACTGAACTATATCCCCAGAGTTTTTAATTTTTTAATTATTATTTCATTCTAAGACAGGGTGTTACTAAGTTGCTGAGGCTGGCCTCAGACTTGTGATCCTCCTGCCTCAGTCACCCAAGTTGCTGGGATTATAGGTGTGCACCACTGTACCTGACCAGAGGACACTATTGATAAAGTACATTTGTCAGCTCAGGCTGCCATTAAAAAAAAAACAAACAAAAAAACTCCCACAGACTGGGTGGCTTCAATAATTGAAATTTATATTTTCACACATTTTTTTGTTTTGTTTTTGAAACTGGGATCAAACCCAGGGCTTCACACATGCTAGGCAAGCACTTTACCAGGAGCTACATGACCCTCCCTATTGTCTTCCAGTTTCAAAGCTGGAAATCCAATGTCAGGGTGTCAGCAGATTGGTGTCTGGTGAGGGCACTCTTCCTGTCTTATACAAATGATTACTGTCTCTTATGTACTCAAGGAGATCCTCCCAAACATCATATGTTGATTTAACAAAGAAACCACTTCTGCTTTCAATTGTTTAAAGTGTGTGTGTGTGTGTGTGTGTGTGTGTGTGTGTGTGTGTTTGTGGGAGAGAGCAGGGGGGA